>JAAVUD010000240.1:0-57538 GCA_014898915.1 Fusarium chlamydosporum | reverse complement strand
TAGTTTAATAGAGGCTATAAAATAATATAATATAATAGACTATTATTAATAATATTATTAGCTAGGAAAACTCTTTTTAAATTCTTATATCTTCTACCTATACTACTAGCGACCAGATCTCCCTCGTCGCTCAGGAACTCTAACTGTTTGTGCAGACGCCAGGTCTATACCCTCCCTCATGAGCTTCTGTCTCGTGCTATTGGGGTGTTTTTGTCCCATAAAGCCGTCCACCAGCGCGGCGCCAAGAGCAGCAGTGGCTACCTTTGCTCCCTTTGGACCAAGCCAAGGACCAGACTCCTTGCCTGATTTCATTGCTGCTTGGGCTCCAGCAGTAAATGCAGTCCGCGCACCAGCCTGAACCATAGGATTCTGCCACCATGCCGCTTTGTTCTTAGTAGTCGCAGGCATCGAGCTGCGGCGGCCGGACGGGCCACCGCGTGTCTTCTGTGTCACTGGCGGACGGCCTCGATCTGGGGAGTGTCCGGAATTTCGTCCCCTTCGGTCCCTCCCTTGAGATCGTGGGCGTCGTCGACTGCCAGCGGCCGCAGCTCCGGCTGCTCCAGCTCCTGCAGCACCAGTCGCGTAACGATCCTCTTCTGAATCTGACTCGGAATCTGAATACCTGGACCTTCTGCCCTTTCCCCGTGACCTCGATCTAGCAACCGGCGGCACCGACCTCCCATGACGACGGGATGGAGAGTCGGAATCGGGTGCCCAATTCTGTGACCGGCGAGCTCCTTTAGGTTCATCTGGATATCCGCGTTGAGGTTGGCCTCGGGCGTACGTATCACGATCGTAAGGATTTGATGGATCGTCGTCCTCGTACCGCTGCTGGTGTCTTTCAGAGTGTTCTCCCCTTTTACTTCGAATGGGAAATTCACGCTCTTTTCCTGGCCTCGGTTCTCTTGAAGACTGACGATAATCTCTTTCCGGGCGGTAGGATTCTCGGTCAGGCCGTGCAGATCGGGCTTTGCGGCGAGGTGAGTCGGGGGGAGGCCCGAAGGGTGGAGGGCTCAAATTTCGCGAACGTCGATCAGGTCCAGCGCTGCGACCACGACGTTCTGGCTCGTATCTATGAGGTCGGTTGCGAGACTCTGGTTCACGGTCATCCGTCGTGGGCTCGTCTCGGTAATTAGGTCTTCCTGGGCTTCGTGGTCGGCGGCCTTTCTCTGACTTATAACGGCGAGGAGGTGATCTTGACGACGCATCGGTAGCTGGTTCTCTTCTGACTCTACGTGGTGGTGCCGCGTCCCTATCGTCGTAAGGGTTGTAACCCCTCCCAGGATCGGGAGCTACGAAATCATCGTCATAGCGATAGGGTCGAGATTGGTGCCTAGGCTGATGATAGTAGGCCATGGAGGTAGCGAAAATCAACTTGGTAAAGGTAGGTTGATGAATGTGAACAGGAAGTCGATTTCAAATGGTACAACTATTGTAGCACGGAGATAGTTGAAGGGTTGTGGTTCATTAAAAAGGGAAGGTTTAAGCAGAAGAGCTGACAGCGATCAGTTGCCTAGATGAGCAGATCAATGTTGGGGGGAAGTAATAAGAGAAAATGGTGGAAATAAATCCTTCTTTATGTAAAAAGACGTCTGTACAAAAAGGACGTAATGCGGCAGGTGATGGGGCGGTAAAGAAACATGGCGTAAGGCATAAAGCCCGATCCAGGGATCACTGGTAGGGCACGACGCGGGTAACTTGTTGCCGAGACGTAGCCTGCCTGAGCATGAATTGAACTCAGGTTGAAGGATGTTACAACATCCGATGCAACGGAGTTCCCCTTTCATAGGTCCTCCGGTTCCTTACACTTGGGCTGTTGCTGGTACTGGTGGCGGGGAAAACACGGTAACCAGATCCTTCGTCAGTCAATAAGCACAAGGGATATACAATAACATTCTACACACAGATATGATTATATCGTACATGCCTAACGTTAGATGTTACAATTTAGCCAAACCACGGTCAGAGAAATGGCGTAGAGCTGCATTCCCGGAGGGGAATGCCAGCCATCCAGCTGTCAGCTTGACAAAGTTTCGTGGGGAAACCGACGTGGGATCCATTTAGACCCTGCATGCTCGACGTCATAAGATCCATGTTGCTCAGCTGATTGACGTCACAACCCTGACTGGAACCGAAAAATGGTGGCCAAATTGGTTGAGGATGGAAAGGCTGATTGAATAGGTGGGTATCCCTCTTTGGTCTTATTCAGTCATCGGATCTCTAAAAGGGAATTCCCAGCATAGGATCATTGATCGGTATTTGTCCTGCCCTGCCATGTCAAACCCTTGGAAGAACGTTAGAGGAAAACGTGTGCAGCTTCAATTGATCTGGAACAAAACTACCAATCCTTCCGATTGCTTCCTTTCGTGCCATGACGACGTTGATGGGCAGATCGCCCCGGTCACCGAGTCTGTGATACATTTGCTGTCAGTGGATTTGGAACTATATGTCCTGGTGTAGCAGCCAGCTGTCGACCATCGTCAACGATATATGGGTTGCAATCAGGAGAAGAAAGCCCATCATATGACGTTTGAACCCAAATTCACGGGCTACCCATCTCTTCTCATGTCTAATCGAGCACTTTGACATCGCTCACAGGATTTGATTGACATCTACTGCCTTTCAGCACCAAGGTAATACCGTAATGTTAAAACTTGACCATCTCGAGTAAGTTAATTAATGCTTACGTTGGTGATACACCTCTAAATTTGGAGATATTATCGTATATACAGCTCTTGTGGATTAACACTAAAATGATCGGACTTTGATGGACTGGGGTTGCTTGTTATGTCGGGATTTTTGTCTCAGCTGATCCTATTTAAACTCACACATCACGACGCATAGACAAGGGTTCATCCATGCTGTCGCATTACATGACCAGGCTTAACGGAAAGCGTACTGCACTGCACAGGCTAAACAGCGAGTAAGTACGGAGCGGCATGTTGACAATAGACATTGTTCGCGCAATTTGTGCTACCCTGCCTGCGTCTGTCATACGCCTTGGCCGGTGGCAGTGTCGTTAGACGCCTTGTCTTACTTGTTGGCAGCGGACCATGGAAACTCGGGGGCACAAAGCCAGAACTTGCATGTTTCGTATACGTACAAAGGGAGGTCGATGGCGGTGAGCATTCTTGGATGAGGCCGTTGTCACTTCACCGTCACGGGAGAATTGGAACAAACCTGTACAAAGTTCGGGAGTTCGAGGGGTCATCGTGTGGGCACTTGATGGACATAAGTACCAGTCAACTAGAGAAAGCAGGGGATGGAAACCTGCAGACCAAGTGCCTTCTACAATCAGTACCTACCCATCTGGACCTGGGAAAAACGGAAAGCCGGGTGATTCCAAGTGCCGGGGGTTCGGCAGTGACTGAAGCAGAACCGCGAGGCTCCATGGCACCTCGGGAACAGGAGTTTATGTTGTACTACTTAAAAGGCTGTCTCAAAGGACTACCTCGGGATGAAAGGACACACGTTCTGTACTCTCTTGGTCGCTGATAACTCTTCTTTTTTCGGGCTTGAGTAACCGCCAATATAACAAAGTGCCTACCATAGCAAGGCATTTGTCAGTTGTGACTCGTGATGACAATACTCAATTGCAGGCGCTGTCACACGAGGCAGGGACCTGACTTGGCTATTCGGCGTCTAAAGAATTGAGGTACAATAGCACTGACTGGAATAAGTCCGAAATGCAGTGACCGAAACACTATGAACATCAATGAGGATTCTGGCAGGAGCTGATAGTCGCTACATCAGTACGAAGGTAGGTGCTTATCGATAGGCCAACTGCAGATCAGGTACTTGACTGGGCCCTTTCATGGTAAGGAGAATGAAACAACGGAAAATAATTTAATCAGCACTGCCAGCGGTATGCTTAGGACTGCCTGCCTATGCAGTAAAGTAAGTATACATAGGTGATGTAATTAAAGTGCATCGGAATAATTCGGCGCTTGATAGCCTTCCCCCGCTGGTAGTGTTCTAGATCTCATCTCAGCTCAGCTCAGGTATCGATTATATTTCGTTCACTAAAAGCTGTTAGCAGCCGAAACTCGATCTTGTGTGATAAAGGATAAAGACCGGAGGACGGCGGAGGACGGCCCTTTTCTGGGTCTTTGCCTCCGTTATCTCGCACGTGCATATCGTCAGTGTCTCTTATCGTTAAACGCGCACGCGCACAGACCGGAAAGTACCCAAGTTATGCTCGGCACTGTGCGCACGGTACGTTGAAGTTTATGCACCAGCAGTACACGCGAAGGTACTTCCTCTGGCTCCAACCTGAAGAGGTGTTCAGCCACAACCTGATACAACTGTCCAGCCCCATCAGAAAGACGATAGAGGTATCCGCAACGGTTTCACTCATCTAACGTGGAGCCCTCAGCTATTTTAATGTTTAGTAACAATTAAAAACAACATAAGCACTTGTCTGACTTTATGGCAATGTGCACTGACACTACAATAAAGTGTCCAATACATATCGTATTCAGATGCCGGTTTCATCTAATACATGAAGTTGGGAGACATCTCGCCGTGCACAGCGCAGGAGGCCGTGAGGTATGAATCGCAGAGCGCCGCTGTCCTATCTGACAGTGCCTCGAAATCACCCTTCGGCATAGACGTGCTCCTAAAGCTGGCGTTCAGCTGCATCCTACTCACTTACCATCCATTCATTTGGCATACTATGTCTCAGCTTTCCTGTCTGTGTCACCATTTGTAACCAACCAACAAAGCAGATGAGCATAAGATCGATGCATGCAACCTGCATCCGGTACATCAATTAAGAACCCACCCAAGCCTTTATATCTTTCCCGCTCGAGTCATTTTTGCTCATGGTTACACAAGAACAAGATGCGTTAGAACAAACAGTCAAGTGCTGAGCTACATCACAAATAGGCGGGCAATTATTATCGACTTTAATGCTATGACTATCCATTGCATCCCCAATATTGCATTTCAAGACCCTCAGATAGCAGTAGGAGGCATCGGAGCCAGTATTGTTCACACCGTCTTGCGCAAATAATCGTCAAGCCAACAACAAATTCGAGGTCTGTAACTGGATCATGGTCTCGTGCGTGGCGTTGTACCCGCGCCGCTATAGCTATCGACTCCACGTTACCCGCGCGATGGCTTGCAGACTGGCGCGGTTCCTGGGCCCGAGAGGCGACAGCGTTTTAGGAAAGGTCAGAAAGAAGCGTTCAATGAAGCTCTCAATTTCAATGGGAGCAAAAATTTCAATGGGACGAAAAATAAAATTGGGGATGGAGGAGAAGAAGAGGGAAAAAACGACCCGACCTCGGTATTTCCGGCCAATTCGTACTTGCCTTTTCATTTTAGCGGAGCATCTTTCACTTGGCTTGGCTTGGTTCGGTCTTGCCTGATCCTAGAGTTGGAGCTGGAGCTGGAGTTGGACCTGCCCATTGTTAGCGACTATCACGAATTCGCCTTCGGCAATTTTGATTCTCGTTTTTTCTCTCTTTTCTTTCTTTCTCTTCCTTCTCCTGCGCAACATCACCAATTTCGCTTGGTCGCGATACTTTGCTCAAACCAAGCCCGTTGTGCTGGGATCACTGACGTCTTGTCGTGGTTCTTGCTCTCCATTGTTCTGTTCTACTTTCAAGGAAACTTCTTTCTTCTCGTCTGTTCAGGCCAGGGTCCGTCTCGATCTCCGCCACACCAAAAACTCATCGATTTTGACAAACTAAACTACTGGTACACCCGAGAGATCAATCAACTACCTACATAGCCCAAGCTCTTTCTACAGTACTGTATAACCCTGCTAGGGCTTACTTACTATAACGCTTTTCTTGCTCGAGTTGTCAGGTATTTGGACCTCGCAGGACCCTTGATATCGGAACGTTATTCTCTTCCCCAATACGGTACACTCGCCCGTCGTCGCATTGCGCCGTCTCCCTATCAACAGACTGCAATCGGGACCGTTGCTTTCCGCCGCCTCTTACCTTATCCCAAAGCGACAGCTGCATCTGCCAGTACACCATCCGCACATTGCATTACTGCCGCTACTCACTCACTACCTGGTACTTTCCCTTGCACTACGTACAGGGTCATACATTTACAAGCGCTCTGTTTGTACTTCCCTCGGTAAGTTTGAAGATCAATCAACTTGTCTGGGGCTTTTATCCCCCCGAGCCGCCCTTGCACACCAATGTACAACCTACTTGTTAGTTTCCTGGGGATTTGTACTCAAACCCCCCAGCTCGTGTCTTCCCCAGTCTCTTATCTCCCCCATTTATAAGTCGGCAGCTTTGACCCCCATTGTATATCCCACATTCCTGTCTTTGGTCGTCACTAGTTCAAGCCTTGCTCCGTTCATCTTTATCGGGGGCACATCGTTGGCCAGCTACCTATTCAAGCTGAAGCAAAAGGAACTAACTGTAAAAGACTAGTTGTTTCAGCACATCGGCCTCGCTACTAGTCTAAAAGGCTGCCACTCCCCGTCCTTCAGCTTCATTTTGGACTTTTTTTTTGTGTCTGCCGCCCTCGTTTGTCCATTGGCATTGGGGACATTGATTGAGACTTGTACATCTTTTGTCCATTAATCGCTGCCAGCTTGCCCTTCAAGATGGGTTGGATGGAAAACACAAACCACAAGATCGCGGCCAGCGCCGTCGGTCGTTGGTTTCAACTCGAAGGCTCCGGTCATGTAAGTCGCAAAGCTCCTAGAGCCTCAACTTCCTCGCTGACAAGACCTCGTGTTAGCCTCGTGAGCGCAAAGGCTCTCTCTTCTTCACCGAGATCCGGGCTGGCCTCGCTACTTTTTTCGCCATGGCTTATATTATTGCTGTAAACTCCTCGATTGTTTCCGAATCTGGCGGTACCTGTGTCTGCCCTGCTTATAAGGATGGCGCCTGCGTGCCAGATAATGCTTATCAGCTCTGCGTCGCCGACGTCAAGCGAGATGCTGTCACTGCGACTGCGGCCATCTCTGCTCTGGCCACATTCTTTATGGGCCTCTTTGCCAATCTCCCCGTTGGTCTTGCTCCTGGAATGGGTTTGAATGCGTACTTCACGTATACCGTCGTTGGTCCCAGTGGCTCTGGTCCCGTGCCCTATGAACTTGCCCTTACAGCTATTTTCATCGAAGGCTTCATCTTCTTCGGCCTAGCCCTCTTCGGTATGCGTCAATGGTTGGCTCGCGCTATTCCCCGATGCATCAAGCTTGCCACCAGCGTTGGTATTGGCCTCTTCTTAACGCTCATCGGTCTTACCTACAGTGAGGGCATCGGCCTCATCGTTGGCGATGTTTCTACTCCTCTGGAACTAGCAGGTTGCGAATCCAAATACCGAGATCCTGATACAGGGTTATGTCCTTCGTCACAGAAGATGCGAAACCCATCTATGTGGATTGGTATTTTCTGTGGCGGTATCTTTACTGTGCTGCTTATGATGTACCGGGTCAAGGGCGCCGTCATTGCTGGAATCTTGCTTGTCAGTATCATATCTTGGCCACGAGGCACTGATGTCACGTACTTCCCCTACGACACACTCGGTGACGACCGATTCGACTTTTTCAAGAAGGTGGTCGATTTCCACCAAATCAAGCGTACGCTCAACGTTCTCCAATTCGACATTGCTGGTCACAGTGGCCAATTTGGTCTCGCGCTTATTACCTTCTTGTATGTTGACATCCTTGACTGCACTGGTACGCTGTACGGTATGGCCCGTTTCGCCGACCTTGTCGACCCAGTCACCCAGGATTTCGAGGGCTCCTCGGTTGCCTATATGGTCGACGCTCTCAGTATCTCCATCGGCGCTGTTCTCGGTGTCCCTCCTGTGACTGCCTTTGTCGAGTCTGGTGCTGGTATTTCTGAAGGTGGCAAGACTGGTCTGACCGCCATGGTTGCTGGAATTTGCTTCTTCATCTCCATCTTCTTTGCGCCCATCTTTGCATCCATACCTCCATGGGCTACTGGTTGCGTTCTGGTTCTTGTCGGTTCTATGATGGTCGGTGCCGTGACCGAGATCAACTGGAGGTATATGGGAGATGCCGTCCCAGCTTTCCTTACCATCGCCATCATGCCTTTTGCCTACTCCATTGCTGACGGTCTGATTGCCGGTATCTGCACCTACATGGTTCTCAACACTGTTGTCTTGCTTATCAAGATCATCTCCGGTGGTCGCATCGTGCCCCCTAACTACGAGGAGAGAGATGGATGGACCTGGCGCATCCCTGGTGGCTTCTTGCCCCCTTGGATGAATCGACTCGCCCATGGGAAGAAGGACTTTTGGCGTGAGGATAACCCACCTCACAACACCAACAACGACACGGTTGTCAATGATACGGGCGCCGCCGCACCCAAAGAGAATGGCTCAGATCATGGTGGATCCGAGGGGGGTAAGGTGGCGGAAACTGCTCTTCCCCGAGAGAAAGAGACTTAAAGAGAGGTGTATAAAAGCTGGAAGACCATTTGAGGTGTCATTATGTTGAATGGAGAGAATATGATCTGAAGATACCCCAAAAACGAAAAATGAGGCTGTGTTAAGATGTAGTGAATTTTCATGTATGTAGTCTGCAATGGAATTATCGTCTTTATGCTGAGCTGAAAGAAAACGGGAAAAGAAGTCACTGGTTAGCTTCAGGTTTTTGAGGATCAAGAGAATATTTGCTCACCATCCTGAACTTCCGTGGTACACATATCAATACGTCTTAGTACTAGTCAAGACTGGCACGGCGAAGACCAACATAGATGGGATATGAGACAGTGCTAACAGAACGCTCAGAAGAACATTGACAGCATGTATTGTAGATCCGTGAAGTAGAATAAATGAGACCACTGCACTCATCGTGTCCCATCTGCTATCCTGCAACCGTACAGTTGGGTTTTGTATTGGCTCGAACAAGCCTGGTTCTGCAACCTGTCGCCAGCTTTCATTCTGTATAATCACAAATCGTTGCTCCAAAGTTTCATTTGATCTGTGAGGTTTCGTTATCAAGTCATCAAAGCGATGTGCTTCAATTCTCTGTACCATGGTCAGTATGATGGTCAGGCTCCCTAAAGGGTTATCAACATACGCCTGTACTTGGTGGCCAACCTTTATAGGGGGGTACTCAGCCTCACGACCTTCGTCCCTTCCCAGTTCCTTTTGGCGTTCCCTAACCTCTTTTGCTCTCGCTGCGAGCTTGGGCACAGGCGTGAGGTCAACATCACTCCCCAGGTGCCAGAACAAGGTGCTTGAGATCCTGATAAGAGGCCTGTCGGGAAATTCGCGTTTCCTTTTCTCAATTGTCTCGATCGTTTTGTCGTTGACAATTACCTCGTGGAAGCCGGCCTTGATGAGTCCGCCGGTGATATGCTCGAGCTGCTTACCCGCTTGGACCAACAGGTAGTTTCCAGGAGGGATCTTTACAGCAATGCGATTTCCAGTGTTGCGAGCCCAGATATGAAGACCAGGGTAACGGGAACGTCCATGGATGGTGAGGAAGTTAAGGTCGGTATGGAAGCCAGCAAGAATGGTATCCTTCTGACCATACTTGTTCAAGTCTGAAGCTGTAGGAGCAAGAAGATGAGGCCTGTAGAGCGTGTGAGTCCATGATAGCATCGCAATAGTTCAAAAGAGAAACAAACCCATATTTTCCAGCGTCGCTGAAAAACTGAGCTGGCAATTCAAGGCCGACAGCGGTCATCTCTGCAAGTTTAGAAACACTGACACACAGGACAATCAGCACTGAGACAGTCAGGAGTGAGCAGCTTGGGGACTTACGCGCCCTTCATCGACGTCCCCCATTGGTTCATAGCTGGCTCCCAACGGTCCTTGATGTGAGGAGCTTCAGGGACAACATTTGCGGCGTTCAGTCCAGGAAACTCGGTCTCAAAAGGTGGCTGTTGGCCCATTCTCCAGAAGAATCTACATTTCGGGTCCGGGGAGTGTGCTGTGATATCCAGAGGTCTTTGTGATGGGTCGAGTCTCTGGATAACATCTAAGCAAGGCTCGTCAACCGCGCATTTGGGCTTTTCGGTGTTTTCTAATGTAACACCGATCTGGTAGCTCAGCTCAGGCTTCTCATCTTTCTTTAGAATCTCTGTGGGTTGTGCGAAGTAATCCTCGAGGATGTCAAGGAAAGTTGAGTTGTCTTCCTCTGAGACACGGCTGTCGTGAAGTACAAGAGCACCGTATGTAATGAGAGCACTAGCTGCTTTGCGACATTCTTCCTGCACAGCCTCTGAGTCGATAGGGTTGTTGAGATAGACATCTAGATCTATCACGGGCAAGTTCATGGATGGCTCTGCTGAGACTGCGTCCATTTTGTTGGATGGCTGTGCTGTGGTGTCTGTCTTTGTTGTAAGCTGACGAGCGAGATAAGATAGTTCTTAACAGGTAGGTACTGCTCGTACCCGAAAACTTCAAATTGTACCACAGATATATACGAAAAGAAAAGAGAAAATCGAAAATTTAGCGGCACAGCAAAACATTCGTCCCGGGGTTCCTCTTTCGGAAGTTGTTGCGGACTGAATGTGTCTTCGTGGTCGAAATGAGAATTACTCGTGCCTTGATTGGTTAGCATCCTATGGTCACAAGGCGGAGTTGGCCGGCTCCCGACGACAAGTCATCATGAGGTCCGGAGTTGAACGGATTTAGACGGACTATGAAAGCAACTTAAGTGGATGCCAGCTCTTGGTCAATGGACATGTTACAGTAACTAGCATGTCTTTAAATAAGACACAGATGGACTTGGGTGGGACTTGTTTCTTCCACGGCGCATATGGGTGTTGTATGACATGGATGGAGCAGCTGAGCAGTGGAAAGAAAGTCAAACAAGAAGCAGCAAATAACGAGCAAGTAGTAAAGAGACGTTATTCGAATAATCACAAATGTATTTCTATAATTGGGAGTACCCAGATCCCAATCATTGAAAATGAGGAAGAATGAAGCAGGAAATAATCATATTGGCAGACTTGTGTTTCTGCTATCATTCATTACTCTACTCAACCACACTGTCCGGCGCTACCTCTCATGCCCTTATAGGCTGGGTTTTCACCTGGAAGAGGTACCAGTTGACTACAATTCTCGCCAGAAGAGAAACAAAGGCGGAGCGTATCAAAGACTCATACAAAGCAACAGTAGTGGTTCAAGGGATTTATTTCCATATCTCAAGAAAACTCGCCGGGCCGTTGAGGCTGTGTTCTCCCCCATTCGTAATATACACCTCTTTTCTCTCTCCGCCTTTCTGTAGCACATGCTTAAACTTTGCCGCTGTTATTGTTCACGAGCGTCCCGCCTCCAATTCTCGCTCAGCCTGTTGGTAGTACTTGGCTGTGTCAACACCGTGCTGGTTGTGGTTGACGAAGTTGAACCAAGGGATCGTGCCCAGGAACAGAGCAGAGTATCTGCTCTGACGGGCAGCGACGCCCTGAAGATGAGGGCTCAGCCGGCTAACACCATACAATGGCTCTCCATTCTTAACCTTGTCAACCATCTCGCGCATATCCATCTCGATCTCGCGGGAGTTCTCGGTAGCACCATAGAATCGGACTGCTCATATTAGTTCGGGTTACACCGGCTATCATCCAAGGAGAAAACATACGGGCCGATCGTTGGTAAAAGTAGAGGAAGCCACCCAGGACTCCAATGCCTCCGGCCAATCGCATGGCCTTGGCGAAACCACCCTTTCCTACATGTGATGGAGCGAACTTCTCGAGAGCGTAAAGGGCTGCAGGGGCGAAAGCGGCAGCAGCAGTACCGGCAAGGTAATCGGAGGTTCGGGCATATCCAACAACTCGCTTGAAGTGACTGTTGAGGGTCAGCAGCGCCCACGATTCAACATTCCCAGTCCGTTCATTCGTATCGGTCAAGAAGAATTCATTCGACACATTTCGTCGGTTCTGAGTATCGAGGGAGCTTAATTTACGTACGGGTCGTTGTCAATGAGCTATAACATCATGTATTAGCAACAGCAACTGTAAGGGTCAATTGCGGCATCACTCACGGGATAATCGGTCTGGACGACCTTGCTGGTCCCGACAAAGGACGGGGTTGTCTGCTTGGTCGCGGTCTCAGCCATTTTGTGGTGCGTCGTCCGTGACAATTCCTTAATACTATCACCGAGCGTTTCGAGGTCGTCAGTTTCGCTATACTCAGAAGCTGGCGTCCTGGTCTTGATGCCTCAGGATATAATCACGTGTGGTCAGCCCATCGAGGCAGTAGATGATTGGTCACGTGCTCTATAGTGGGGTCTTGGATCAATTAAGCTCCCGACGCGTCTTCTGAATACGAGACGCGTCTAGTGGTTGAGTCTATCTACAAACGTACCTGTCCAAGTATTAACGTTATTAATCTTGATCAGAGGACCTCTCATCACAGGAAATTCCATAATGCCAGTACTAGACTCAGATCCCGCCAATGGCTTAGATAATTACGACATTGCAGACCTCTCTGACGATCCCTTCGCATCCCCCCCACCAGAAGCATCCAACAAGAAACGCAAAGAGCCGGATTCGGGTCTTGGAATTGACGAAGAGGTTGATGTCAAGAAACGTGCCCGCGCTCCTAATGTCAAACTTGATGAAGAGAGGTTCGCAGACATCTATATCCCAGCTCTGTGCAGGTAACACTAATAAAGTAACAGGCTCCTTGGTCCCAAAGGCATACCAAAACTGAAACAAAGAGCAAGAGACCTGAAGATCAAGGGCAAAGGTCATGAGGTACGCAGCCTCTCATCAACTGATCGGATACAGCCTGCTAATTCCAAGCCTAGTTCTCAGATGCCTCGCGGCTCCTATCCTTCTATCAATTGTGGCTCGACGACCTCTTCCCAAAAGCTAAATTCCTCGATGCTCTTACTATGGTCGAGAAGGCAGGCCACAAGAAGCGAGTTATGATTGCACGAAACCAATACATCAGCGAGGGCAAACCCAAGGATACTACGGCCGACAATGAAGTGGATGACATATTTGGAGATAGCACATCGAGGCCCACGGGTCCAATGACTACACCACCAATGGAAACAGGCAGGCCAAAAACGCCGGAAGGAAATCGAGACGTACCAGACGACGATGATCTCTACGACGCTACCCCACGACCTTCTCGGCCAATTGTGCCGATCCGTAACGACGTCCCCGAGGAAGACGATCTCGAAGCCCTAATCGCAGAAGCAGAGGGTCGAGACAAACAGAAAGGGACTCTCACGCAGACAGAACCAGACGATGATGATATTGATGCATTGATGGCCGAGTCAGATAGGCGGGATATGACGAAGAAGCCAGCATCGCCTGGACCTAATCCGGATGATGATGATCTGGATGCTCTCATGGCAGAAGCTGAGAGTCAAGATCAGAATAAAACGACAGATGGGCAGGGGTCGATGAAAAATAGTATAAACAGGGACTCTTATGAAGATGAGGAAGCAGCGATGCAGGAGATGGATGGGCTTTGGTAGTATACCCAGATGAATGGCGTCAGGCGTTATAAGAGCTGAAGATAGCCGTGTCGTTGATATTGTGTTTCATAATATATGAATTTGAATCTTGGACGTTTGTCCGCCAACTTACTTTTTGCAGAGCTTTAACACCAAACAAAATCACCCAATATCTGGTGACTACCGAACCTGCGTCCAGTCTCCGCGAGGCTGGCAGCAGCTTGTGAAGAGAGTGAACTGACGTCTCAGGGGTCTAGTTGTCTAGTTAGGATTCGTGAACGGCAGGCGTATCCAAGATTGCTTCACTGACGACCTTGTGTTTCCAGGGTCGAGACATGGGCTAAAAGATCCTTAGTTAGACCCATCGACAATCAAAGTGAGATGTGTTTCGGTACCAGCCCAGTAGATTGGAGGGTAAGTTGATATTATGACTACGAGATTCAAGGGCCAAAGATCACAAGTGAGGGAGCATTATAGTGACGATCATGCGCTTCTTTGAGCGGTTCATTGTATTTGTTACAAAAGACCTATCCTATAGGTTCTTCACCAGTCCCTCTGGGGACATTGATCCTTTACGCCTTGCACCACCATTGGTTCTTCAAAACAAATCAAAACGTATACACATTATGACAGGTCATCGCGAAGTGAGACCTCACGATTCTGTCCAATTATCCTCTGCCTCCGATATAACTGGCGAAACAGATTTTTTGGTTGATTGGTGTCTATGCGATGAGCGTGTATCCAGGTCGGGAGCTCTGCCGTCATCACGTTGAGTTCGTCGTTCCTCCAACTGGATTGTCCAGAGAATCGTCATCAGTAGCTCACGCGTCGGCAAGGCCATGTTAGTCAGATATCCTGTTAACTCGTCTTGGCCGCGCGATCCGTCAGTTCCGCGCCTCAAGACCCCGATCCTGTCCTCGCATCCTTCAGACACCAACCGCAATGCCACCAACGTCGCATCCATGAGAGGACGCGCCAGGAAGGGGCTGCTGGATAGGATTTTCCGAAGAGACTTGATTCTCAGGTTCGTGGATCTTGGGCTCGAGGCCCTGGATCGCAGCGGCGAAGTCGCTCGTTGCCAGAGATTCTGACGAGATGGTGTTGTCGTCGTTGAGCCAGAGACTGATGTCGAAGTCGTCATTGAGGTTGAACTCGGGAGCGTCACCAACCATATTATCGTCGCCAATAACTGAGGAGTCGGATGAAGAGAGATACCCGTTTTCAAGGACATAGCGATCTGCGTCAAGGGACGTTGGCAAAAGGTCAGAGTTGCCAAGGCTGAAAGCAGCATCGCCTGGAAGGGCGGGAGCCAGGCCGAGGTTGGCGGCATCGAGGTTGGCAGCGCTGGGAACGACTTGGGCATCTCCGCCGACTTGTGACACTGCAGGTCAGACAACATCGCGGCAGGACGTTGTGTCAGGTCGGGAGAGGTGCTTTCGGTCAGTTCCGGCTTAGCCTCGTTCAATGACTCTGGTTCGGCGGTCTCTTCAGATGATTCGGCCACTGGTGATAGAACGGGGGAAAGTGCTGTGGGGTCGACAGTGGTGTTGGAGGACACTAGTCCCTCGATAGGCTCATGGGTATGCTGGGAGCTGAAGAGCTCCTGTGATAGTGAAGGGTTGACTCGGAAAGAATCCAAAACCGAAGGAGAATATGAGACGCCGCCAGAGCGTCGAATCTGCTCCAGCTCCATGAGAAGCTTGGCGTTGGCTTGTTGGGCAGCCAAAACAGCTTGCTCGAGCTCCTGGTTTCTCTTCTCAAGAGCTTCGACCTCTTGTCTCTTGCGTTCACGAGAAGACTGGGCAGCGCGGCGGTTTCGAAGAACACGCTCGACGCGACGCTGCTCCTTTTCGTCCTCAGTCTTGGCTCGCTTTCTGGATTGACTGTTAGCAAGTTTGCTGGTGTCATGCCTTGATGTGTCATCATACCTGGGAGGGAGGTTTGTCTTGGGCTCAGGGAGGACCTGGCCCCAGGACTTTCGTTTCTTGGCCGTCTTCTTCTCAGGGGCAGGGGATGGTGATGGTGTTGATTCGCCCTCTTCTTGCTTGATCTTGGGTAGAGACGAGGGGATATGGTCCTCGGTGAACGACTTGGGGGTCATCATCTCCATTGGGTTCATCGTTGAGGTGGCACTAGGAGTAGTGACGTCGAATAGTGATGTGAAACCGTCCCCTGGGATTGACATAAGAGACTCGGCCGGCGAGTGTTGAAACTTGTCGATTGGCAAGCTTTGTTGGTACTCCATCTTTGAGTATGTGTGATTAAGTTGTGTGGTGTTGTTAATGGTTGTTATGCTGCTTGGAGGATGAGATGCTCTCGATATCAAATATCCAACGGAAACGGGTAGGATATTATGGGGACAATAGGTAGCCTATTATTAAAGTTGCATAAAGTGCAGGCAGCGAGCGATGTTGCACCAGCAAAAAAATCACAAGACTCGATCAAGTAAGTGTGAGTCAGGGACTTGGCTCAATTGTCGTTGCCTTGTTAGTGGTGATGAGTCAGACAGTGAGTGAATGACGAAAAGGCACACTCCAAGAGGATGAAAAGGACAGACTGTTCACTTGACAAAACGCTCTCTTCGTGACCATTCGCTGGGTTTGCCGGTTGACTTGTGATTTCAGGACAGGTTGGATGGAGCGGACAGGCCCTCTTTATCTCTTGAGGACACGTTGAGACTTTGGAGGGGCACAGCTCGGTAGATCGTGGAGCCTGAGGCATCAGCCCCTGAAATAGCCACCCCTGAACGTGTTTTGGGGACCCAAAGGGGGAAGGTGGCTCGGAAAGAACCCTTTGGGTGCCGCCGGGATGCACTTGTCTTGCAAGCCAGCCGAGCCCAGCCCGGCCCATGCTGGAACAGGCTTCAGGGGGGGCGCAATACCGTACAAGAGTCGAAGAGAGGGAGGAGCCACCGAGCGACACGCAGCTCTTTTACCCCACTCCACCGGGGAGGGAGGGAAGTATTAGGAAGGGGGAAGCAGAAGGAAGGGCTGAAGGGGAATGAATGGAAACACTCAACGCAACTGCAGGGGGGGACTTAGTCTACCGTAAGTCTCTCTCCACAGTTTTGTCCTACGGTTCCAATTGGCGGAATACGGCTGATACAGCACTTTACGAGCACCCATGGGCCGTTCGAGTTTCCAAAAAAAGGGGGTTGATCAATCGGAGGCTGTGAGACTGCACTGGATTGGGTTGGGGGCGCCCGCCGTTAGTTGACGGACCCGGAGCCTAGGGAGCCTACGCTGTGCTGCGGTGCTAGGAGCGCCGGTCTCTATAGAATACCTAATTAATCATGATAATAACGGACCTAAGTGCTCCTTGCGCCTCTATTTGATCATGGTGCGACAGGTTTCCTATCGATTGGATCCTTGATGTCTTCCCAAGGATTCAATAACTAGAACCTTCTTCTTTGAGCTTGTGGCAAACACATCTCGTGAAGTCGGGTCTTGACAACCTAGATAAGATGTCAGTCTCAATTAGGCCGCCCGCCATATCGCTGGGATGGACAACTAGACTTCCCGAGATGGCGGCCACAATTTCAGAGCTGCGAGGCAACAATAGATGACTAGGTATCTGTAGTTCGTAAAGGAAGCAGGCTCCCGTATTTTTTACAATACACATCAGCCATTTGCGTCGAGGTTGCCGCTCGTACATTGCATTCCCATGATTTGGCTCGGATATCTAGGCGATATTGAGCCATTGAAATGCCGTGATTTCTTCGTTTGTTACGTTACGCATGCCAGGTCTGGTACGACCAACAAGAGCTGCACTGATATGGATCGGCGCAACATCACAAAGTCAAGAAGGGTACCTAGGTAGGTAATCTACCCAGTACATACTTAATGTAAGCCTTCTTTGTTTTTTATGATTCACAGCCCAGTGTTTCCAACCCCTCTTTGCAGAGACTAGGTAGGTAGCAGAGGTATTCAAGTCTGCACAATGACGAGATCGCTTTGTCCCCTAAAATAAATAAAATAAAAAATCAAGGAAGGTGGGCGGAGGAAGGCAAAAGGAATGGATACTCGGCGACTACCTAGGGAGTATCTATTATCAGGTGTAGGTAGTGCGGAGTCTAACAACATCGATAAATCCTCCCACAACGGAGTCGACGTACATACTTTGCAGACACAGTCAGCTTCTGTCAGCTCGTAAGCTCTCCACAAAGTACGACTTGGTTCATCTCCACCAATCCACCTAAGCCACGCCGGCTCGACTTAATTCGACAAAGCAAAAGGAGAGACACAATGAGAAACCCACAAAGCCAATGCAGGGCAGTGACGCCTTCGGCGATGACGATGATGATGATGATGGTGATGATGGTAATGATGGTAATGGTAATGGTGGTAAAGGGAGATGGCTATAAACTTTCCTTACAATATTCCTTCCATCCCCATCTACTGACTGGAATGTCACCAGAAGAAACTCACATAATTCAAAGAAGAAAAATAGCCGCCCACAAATCGATTAATCAATTTACCGATTGAGGGAGCCCTGAAAGCTTAACAACTGCCCGAATTGTAAAGTCTGTATGTACATACTGTTTGTTACCCCCTCCAAACTCTCATTCGGTACCTAGGTAGGTAGTCTAACCCTCCTCATTCGATTCAATGTTTGGGGACGAGAACTTATAATGCTGCGCATTATATCGTCGAGCTTGACCGCTTTTAACTGGACAATAACTGCACAGTACTCTGTATGTATATCTGTATGTGTATGCAGACCTCGTAAGACGACGACATCTCTTTACTTCAGATCAGCGGTGATGCCTTGAGTGAGATGCAGCAAGCTTGGCCGACGCTGACTGACCGACCAAACGACGACGGCTCAAGAGTGCAGCGCAGTGCAGTGCTGCAGTGGACCTCATGCGTTGTTATTCCAAGAAAGACCTCCATAACCTGAGGCTACTAAGGTAACCTACCGCCGGCCTTACCGGGGACGTATCCGTCAACACTAAAAGCCCACCAATGCTACCACCTCCTCATTTTGTTTCGCTCACTCACTCTGAGGCGTCCATCTCCATAAATGTCCACTGGAAGCCCCATCGTTGCCATCCTTGAACTCGGCTCACTATGTATGTTAGAGCTTGAGACCTATCAGTAGTTTCGTTCCTTGTTGCAACCCAGATCGAATAAGCTTCAGTTTCCTAGATATGTTACTTTCTATTTGAGTTCAGCTTACGCAGGCACTGATATTACATTGCCCAGTAGCCGGGCAACGTAGCACCTTGATGGAATCTGATACCAGACTCAACCGTATTCTCGTGAATATCCTCGTCCCAATCCGCAGCAAGATTGCCGACAACCGCAACATGCGTCAGCCATACGCCATGCGATAAACACTTGCCAAACTAGCTCCGTTTGGCGTTTGAAACTATCGGACGTCCGTGTGTCAGAGGCTTCAAGTTCCCAGCTCCTCCAATGCTCAGCTTCCCCTCTGCAAGCCTCAATACCCATTGTTGAGAAGCATCATGACCGCCAGTTCACAAAACATTCGGTCAAGCTCCCCGCTCTGTCCTGCAATGCATCCATCGGACTTCATCCCCGGGCCTTGGAATGTGAAGCTAGATAGATGGCCATGCAGCTGGGATTTTGGAACAGGGCCCCTTTTCTTGGCGAAACAGGACAAGCTTAGTAGGTACCTAAATAATTAGCCTATGTAGGTATGTACCTTGGGTAGAGAAAGTTAAAGAGCATCTCACCAAGCGAGCGGGAATCTAGGCGAATCTACCAGCCGTCAGTGACAGACGAGAAGGACAAGGGATTTCTGAGACACGGAAGGGAGAGACATGCCAACGGTCGCAGGGTAGAGACGCAGAATGCATCAGGTCTGTTAATACTGTACTGTATCGTCAATATCTGTTTCTCGTTTCCGCTCTGTCTCAAGAGTATTTACTATGTTTCACATAAAGTTCACTGATCTTCACCTTCCCGTTCCCTGCTTTGCCTGGCTACTGGCTATAGTATATGCTGTAAAGTAGTTGGAGAGGGAGGTTGGCCTGTTTGACCCTGATCGTCAACCCGCCCCCCCCCCTTCGTTATCTAGGTATCCCTTCTATAGCCCAGGAATGGTCTTTGCGCGAAGGGACCCTGACGGTCACCTCATGGTAGATCCTGTCCAGCTCGCCTCCTACCCCTCGCTTACCCTTTCTGTCACGGTAGTAAGTAATAGTTGTTGTTCCGTCAGAGCGATAAAGTCCTATAGTTGCTACGATAGTCGAACTATAGAACCATCAAATTCTGAACACTAAGCAGATCCAGTCGGTTCATTTTTTCCATTCCAACTAAACCTACTGTATCTGACCCCTAGTCGATGGCTTCGACCCTGATATGAGCTTAATTGAGCCAATTAATCTCAAACCCCATTGTGGGATATTATTTCATTTCTGAGCCATGTCATTATATTATAGCGTGGAAACTCATCTCATACGTCTCCATATTGTATCAGGTTTGTAAACTCATCCCTGCGATAAAGAAGTTGATGGAAGCACCATGCATCCATCCATCCACTCTAGTATCGAGATCAGAAACTCATTCTTAAAGTCGATATGACTGACATTCTCATACTAAATCATCTCGAGCCAAGTCTGGTGAACTAAGACTTGGATGCCGTCGCATTGATCACTCCCAAGCCTCTGTTGTCGCCCAGCCTCCTCTAGCACTGGAGCTTTTAATCACTGCGGCACCACCCGCCTCTTCAGCCAGACACTGGTAGGGCCAGACCTTGAGCATAGCGATCCCGATTGCCTAAGTCTAACTTGGACTTGCAGGTAGTTTCGTTAAGGGGCATTCCCATTGCTATTTCGTGCAGTGAAGCGTTAAGTTTCGCGTTGCCTTGCGGAAAGTGGGATGCGACATAGGAACATATCCAGAACGAATCAAGTTAATTGTTGGTTGACATGATTCTTCAAAACGAGTTCTGGTATTGCCCGGCATTAATACGCTATCAGCCTGGTCTTGCCGTGACGCGTTTGGATCTGCCAAGTTCATCTTGACTTGTAATAGTTCGCCTTGGATGGCGGTTTGGGCTTACAGGTGATGGCTAGATTAGTTCAAACAGCCACCTATCTGTTCATGAACTGATACTCTATGCGTGAAAGCCGTGTTTCTCTGGCTTCTCAATAAGTACTATACTAAAGAAAAATCAGCTTTCTGTTCCATCGAGTGCCAACCTAACCACTTCTTCTCCCACCGTGTCATTATCCATATACCATGCAAACATACCCAATGTCGCCATAGATTATATCTCATATGAGTGACATCTCAACTATGAGCTCCCCAAGCTTGGAACAAACTTCATTCAGCTGTGCATCGTTTATTAGCCATTGTAAACCCCATAAGAACGATTGAGTACGTTGAATGACTGTTGAAAGAGCATAAGTGATTGATTACCCTAGATCATCAGACGGTGGCTGTGCATTAGTACCTCCGTGAGCCACAGCTTGTACGTACTGGTCCCGTACAAATAATCCGCTTCCGCTTGTTGCGTCATTCGCCCACTTCTCCAGCCTGTCTGCGTGGCGCCCCGCATCCAGTTATCGGAGGTCTGATTCTAGGCCTTCGGCGGTTCCATATCAACCTAATCACCCTCACATGACAATCACTACGCCTGCCTTCACGTACGCAACTTCAAAACCTACGCTCGACAATTTCCGCCACCAACCTAATCATTTTACGTACATCCAACAGCACTTCGCCCATAATGTCGAATCGTCAGATGGCTCGCGATATGCAAGTCGAGTTTCAGGCTCGATTCCAAGCGAAGCAGGCTCGTCGCGAGGCCCAAAAGGCCGCCAAGCAGGATCCCATTCTCAAGAAACAGATACAAGATCTCCTCAAAAAGGGAGAGACTCAAAAGGCGTACCAGAAGGCCAAGATGCTGCTCTCCAAGCAGGCACTTGCTCAGCAGATGGACCAGATGGCCGACATGGCTGAGCTGTCTGCTGCGCAGATTCAGGCCAACAACTCGATGAACCGAATGACCCAGATGATGGCCCAATCGTCGCGAACTATGAATGTGGCCCAGAAGAATACCAACCCCGAAAAGGTCAGCATGTTGACATGTTCGTTGTACTAAGCCGCAACTGACAAATATACAGACCCTCGTTACTCTCGAGCAATTCAAGCAGCAAAATGAAGAATACGCCATGTCCAACGGGATTTACCAAGACGCCATTACCCAATCCACCTCGACGCAGGTCGGCGAGGACGCGGTTCACGAACTCCTCGGAAAGTTGGCTGACGACGCCGGCCTTGAGCTCAGCAAGGAACTCAACCAAGCGACACCTTCAAATGCCGAGCCTGCGCAGACCAACGAGCCTAGCGCCGAGGAAGAGGATAAGCTCCAGCAGAGGCTGCGGGCCCTGCGAGCGTAGTCTTGGCATTGCACAACTTGCCAGTTCAAAAGAACCCTTAACAAGCTCTCTCGTAGGGCAGGGTTATGCAACAGATGCATTGCAGTCGACTTTTCAGAAATGCGATTTTTCTCGGTTAAGGTTTGGCGTTGGGGTTTCTGGAGGCGACACAAATTCATCTCTACTTTGAGAATTGATGCGAATCTTTCAATGATTACGAATATTATACACACGGCCACCGCTTCCATATCTTTGCTTTCACTTGGTTGTAACGTACATGACAAAGACACAGTCGCATCCAACAGTCCTTCCCGCATCTATGATGCCTGCAGATGTTACGCTTCATTTCAAACTTGATGTATACGGCAATTACTTCATCAGATACCGAGCTTACATGTAGAGACTTGCCACCGCTGTGATGTCCCTCTTGATCATCTCCTGAGCCTGCTGCATTTTCTGGTACAGTTCTGGATCACCCACGATCCTAGCCGCGTTCTTGACCTCACGGCACGTTTCGTCTAGTCGTGTAATAGTTCGGACAATGGTACCCTCTAGAACGTCGGTCAAGCCAGTGATGTTCTTAAAGCTCATACCTCGGGCCCACTCATAAACAACCTCCATGAGGCCGAATCGTGGCCGAGACACGAAGTCATTAGAGTCGTCAGCAGATTGAATCACCTGCAATCGAGTTTGTACATCGTTGACCTTCTCTGAAATAGCAACTATAGTTTCTTTTCCACGCTCGAGGTTGCCAGTCAAGGATGGTTCCATGTCAGTCTTTTCTTGAAACACAAAGGCAGATAGTAGGGCGGCAATTTCAGCAGGTTCGTAGTCGGCAAGGACGTTGTCGAGAATTAGCTCTGTGAGAACCAACTCATCACCAGAGTGAATCTCACACGCAACCTTGCCCTTGAGCTGGATGCGAGTGGCATCGTCAATAAATCCAAGTTCTTTAAGAACTTGGACTCGCTGTTCGTAATCGGGTAGAAGCTGCAGATTCTGGTCTGATAAAGACTGCTTCAGCTGAGAGATGTGTTCCTTAATGAGCCACTCATCGTGACACATGGCGAACTAAGTGATTGTCAGGATCGACTGGTGCGTCGTGTAGAATGGGGGTAGACTTACGTGTTTCAAGAACTCAGGGCACTTCTCAGCAGGCGAGTTCGATATCGTCTTGACCAACTCAACTCGCTTTTCCACAATTTCTTGAAGCTGTAATTGCTTGATTCGAGATAGATCCAGCTCTTCTAATCTATCATCCCACGAGCCGCATAGTTCTTGAAGGCGATCTTTCGCTTGATGGTAGCCATCTCCGCCCTGGAAGATTTCAGGAACGATGCCCTTAGTAACCCATCTTGTAAGGCATTCCACATCGCTCAGTGGAACATGAAGAGTTTTGGTCTGTACTCGCTTTTTACTCTTCGGGAGCTCATGGAAGTGTTTGCGGAATGCAGGAACGAATGGAAGCTGGTCTGTGGCATCGCGTCGATCACGAAGGGACTTGATGGCGCATACATGCAGTGTTGGATCTTCTGATGTGCCCTTGTTACTGATTCCGTCTGCCAGTAGGATGCCAATCGAACGGATGCCATCCCAATTAAACACCACAAGACGGTGTTGAGAAAACATCCTGCGTCCAATAGGGATACCAAGCAGGCCCTTGTACAAATCGAACGTGAGTTTCTTGAAATCCTGAGAAGCTTGATGACATTCGTCCATTGAAGCATCGCAGATCTCACAAGAGTCTCGCTTGACCTTGGCCAAATCTGCTTGCGCTAATTTCACATCCTTCTCGTGCTCGGGAAGCAACTGCTGAGTGGCATGTTCGGAGAAACTGCGTTTGATCATTTCTTCGATCTTTAGTGCCTCTACCCGAAGGAGATTCAGGATCATATTATATGTCAATCGGAACTGTGATCGTAGCTTTGAAGGTTCTCCCAAGATCATGTTGCGTAGATCTGCAACAGGAGGGGCATCATCTAACCCCCCTGGTGGGACAATGATGACGGACCCAACAGTATCCAATCCACGACGACCAGCTCGGCCAGCCATCTGGGTGTACTCTCCAGGCAACAAGTTTCGGAATGAGTGACCGTCGTGTTTACGGTATCCTGAGAAGACCACTGTACGCGTAGGAAGGTTCAGACCCATGGCGAAAGTTTCGGTGGCAAATAGTACTTTAACCAGTGTCTGCGCAAACAGAATTTCGACCAGTTCCTTGACAATTGGCAACAGTCCACCGTGATGAACAGCAATGCCTCTACTTAACAGCTCCCTCAGCCTGATGATCTGTGGGAGCTGTCTGTCGTCTGGTTTCAGCCGCGCAACCGACTTTTCGATGATCATGTGAATATGACTCTTCTCGGATGCTGTACAGAAGTCTTGGTTGCTAAGAGCGTCGGCATTTTCTTCACACCGTTTCTTCGAGAAAACGAAGATACAGGCTGGAAGCAGAGTTTGTTTCTTGAGATATTGGACGAGGTGAACCCAAAGGTTCTTGTCCTGAGCAACAGATGTGAAGCCACCAGCACGACCGCCACGGCCCATGTGGCCAGGTGCATGACTTGCACGAGGAGGACCTCCGCGACCACGTTGTTGATTTCCTCCTCTTTGCTGACCCCCTCCTCTCCCGCCTCGCTGAGGTCCCCCTCGTTGAGTACCGCCACGTTGATTTCCCCGAGGGTTTCCCCCGCGAGTAGCAACGGTAGTTTCTGCCGGCTTCTGCTTATCTCTTCCCTGGATAGCAAAGTGTGCATCTTTCCAGCCCTTTTCGATGAACTTCTTTTCCGAATCCACAATCTTGTGGATGTCTTTCCCAGCCCAAAGGTAATGCTCGAGGGGCACAGGTCTCTTAGGAGTAGAAATAACATAGATGTCTTTCTGTTTCGTCCTGCCAACCCACGAAGCGAATTCTTTAGTGTTTGGGACAGTTGCTGACAGTAGGATGAGTGACACGTGCTCGGGCAACATTATAATAACTTCTTCCCAGACAACACCTCGCTCAAAATCGTTGACGTAATGAACTTCGTCGAAGATAACGAACTCGACATCTCGAATAAGGTCAGCTCCTCGGTAGAGCATGCTTCGAAGGATTTCCGTCGTCATGATTAGGCAGCTGGCCTCGGGGTTTATCTGAACATCACCAGTAAGGATACCCACCTCATCGAACGTTTCCCGGAAGTCACGAAACTTTTGGTTGCTCAATGCCTTGATCGGCGATGTGTAAATTGCTTTCGTCATATGCTTTGCAGCCAGTGCGATCGCGTATTCTGCCACAACGGTCTTGCCGGCCGAGGTATGCGCAGCAACAAAGACCGAATCGCCGTTTTCTAGGTGGTATACTGCCTCCTTTTGGAAAGTGTCAAGCTCGAATGGCCATTCTCTAGCCATGTCAGGTACAAGCTCCCTGAAATTGGACATGTCGTGGTTAATGTCAACCATATGCGCCCACTCGCGACCAGCTTTACGAGCACTAGAGGCTGCGAGAACCCCGTGGGGCTCTAGAGCAGGGAATTCTACCGGTAAGATGTCGTCGATATCGTCCCCGTCCTCTTCAGAGTCGGCAGTAAGCTCTGGCGTGAAAGTATCTGGTGAAACATCGTTGCCACCCTCAGGCCCGACCTTTGCTTCCTCGGGGTCTTCCTCGAGTACTTCTTTGATAGCATTTGCATCCTCTTGGCTGACACTTGTCTTTTTCTTCGTGAAATCAATCCCTCGACTCATTCCAGGAGCAATCTCCAGAAGACCACCTTCTGCGCCAAGTTGTATCACTCGTTCCAGTTTGTTTCCTGTGTTGCTAGGCTCTGCCATACCTCCCGTGTGAACCGAGTCCTCGAACGCTGCTGTTGCTTCGATGCCTTCAAGTCCGCCAGGTGCAAACGGGAAAAAGCCAGCAGCACCTCTCACGAAGTCGGCACGATTTGCGGGCTTCCTGGAAAGACTGGTCGAGTTCTTAGCCGTGGCACTGTTTGCAGGGACTGTCACGTTCTTGTAGCCTGTAACGCGACCTTCAAGTCCATGACGTTGAAACCTAGTCAGGGTTCGAGTATGTGGCGGTGCAACTTTGTAGAGAGAAGTGTAATCAGCTTCATAGTCCCACCGCTGTTGAAGGCGGTTGAGCCATTCTGGCGAGAATTTGGGTGAAGGCGAGAGGAGTAGCTCCTCCAGATGACGCTTAAGCTCCTCAGGGTTTTGGGTAGAAGGTTGGCGTTGGCCGATCTCTTGAGCTCCTCCTTCAAGGAGATCATCTATACCAGCCATGCCAGCTGAGTACTACCGATTTCAATCAAACCAAAGCCGCGTAATTTCAACTTGTCGTTATGTGAATATGAAAGTGATGAAAGCTCCAAGTTAGAAATGCCCCACCATTGACGTTGGTGATTCTGACATTCATGGTGGGACACTGATGGCAGCTAGAAGCTCCACTTTGCCTACCCTGCACCTAACAATAGGCTGATGATTGGCATCATCAACTTGAATCGAAACTTCTGTCGATTATCGAAATTGTAGAATGTTTCGATATTTTATGGATCAAACTTTGCAAGACGCTTACAAACCAACAATAGCCGAGATTCTATCATGCCATGTCGAACTTGGACATAATTGACACTCTTCAAATACACCTACCCAATAACTTTCCCTCGAAAATACGCACATCCCAAGCTGGCAATTCACAGTTCATCTAAAGCACATATATGAATTGGTAGATCATTAATAGGACGGGTGCCGTGTCCCTAACATACATGGCAACACGCGATAAAATTACATTTCCTTTCCTTCCGCACGTCTATCAAAAAGTAGTGTCCATCAAATACGCCAATTGGACCAGACTTTCATCTGTGTCTCAATCCCGATGATCACAACGAGCAGCGTAGGACATGCACTGCCACGCTGGGCACATAAACATGGGCGCTGTCCTGATATGTGCAAGCAGTTGGACCGGATTCTTTCTTAACACTCATTTCTCTCTTTTTTTCTTACAGGCGAAGGACCTTGGCGGCGTAGTCCTCAATCAACTTCTCAGTGGGGAAGGACATCTCCTCGAGCTTCTGAGCGTAAGGAGTAGGGACCTCAGCACCAGTGACTCGGGCAGCGGGAGCATCGAGGTAGTCGAAGCCGTACTCCATTGTCAGGGCAAGGATCTCAGATCCGACACCGAAGGCTGGGTAGCCAGACTCGACAGATAGAAGACGGTGTGTCTTCTTAACGGACTGGATGATGGTCTCAACATCAAGAGGCTTGATGGAACGCAGGTTAATAACCTCAGCCTCAACACCATACTTCTTCTTGAGGTTCTCGGCGGCGACCAGAGACTGACCGACAGTACGGCTCAGGGAGACGATGGTCAAGTCCTTGCCGGATCGCTCAATCTTGGCCTTACCAAAGGGAATGACGAAGTCATCCTTTTGAGCAGCCTCGGACATAGGGAAGCTCTGACCGTACATCAACTCGTTCTCGAGAACAACAACGGGGTTGGGGTCACGGATGGCGGCCTTCAGGAGGCCCTTGGCATCCTCAGCGCTCCAGGGAGAAACGACCTTGAGACCGGGAATGCTACCGTACCAAGCGGAGTAGTCCTGAGAGTGCTGAGCGGCGACACCGGCAGCGAAACCGTTGGGACCACGGAAGGTGATGTTGCAGGGCTGGATACCACCAGACATGTAGAGGGTCTTGGCGGCAGAGTTGATAACTTGATCGATAGCCTGCATGGCGAAGTTGAAGGTCATGAACTCACACTAAAAATCCAAGCAGTCAGCTTCTGTTTCATGAATGACAAAAACAGGTACCAAAGTACTTACAACGGGGTGAAGACCGCTGAGGGCAGCACCAACAGCAAGACCACAGAAACCAGACTCCGTGATGGGGGTGTCAATGACACGCTTGTCACCGAAGCGGTCGAGAAGACCCTTGGTCACCTTGTAGGCACCGTTGTACTGGGCAACCTCCTCTCCGAGGATGAAGACCTTCTCATTCTGCTCGAGCTCCTCAGCGAGAGCCTCGTTGAGCGCATCTCGGACGGTGTACTCTTTGACGCCGGAGCTGTTGTCGGCGTAGGATCGGGTCTGGGCGGAACCGAAAACAACGGGTCGCGCAAGAGCGGCGCGGGTGATGGCAGACTGAGCAGCCGAAGGGGCAACGGGAGCGCGGATAGCTCGAGTCGAGGCAGCAAGGCGAGCTGCGGGTCGAAGAATGCGAGACATGATGTGTGTTTGTTGAACAGCCAATTGACCCAGGAGTCGAGAGGAGGACGGCAGATTGACAAGGTTGAGTAGAGGAAGAGACGTCAAAGGCAAGAAGCTGCAGAAAACAGGCTTCTCGTAATTCCCTGGTCGTCGATTTGACGTAGGAATTAAAAATGGTGATGAGCTGAAGTTGGTGTTGAGAAATGAATCAGTCGGGTTGAGAGAGGGAATTTCACCGAAGAGCGCTTCTGCTGGCCAGCTATCAGTTTTTTTTTGGGGCCAGTCGGTACGTATCGTGCCGGAACTGCGAGGTACCTAAGCCCTCACCAACTTTGAGTGACTAATGGAGTACCCGCTCTCCAAATCCCCCCGAGCGACGCTCCGTTAGCTCGGGCAGCTTTATCCCTCTTTGCTCCCCGCCTACCTACGGGCAGCCAACGCCTTTGGACGACCCTTGCAATTGAGTGAGTGCAGCAGTGTTTGGAAGGGTAGCCAACCACTGCAAAGCACCTATCATAGACCAGAACACAGCCATTGTGACCCATACAACCAGTCTGTTGGGGGGATCCAGGGGAACATTGAGGGACCATTCAGAACCCACCTGCACCCAAAGATTTAAAAAAAAAAACGTGAGTGAACCAAATGTTCATGGCGGTACCGGAGAAATAGAGAAACCGCACGCTGTGATTGCCTCAACATCGAATAAATTAAACAGTAATTATGTGCACGACCGTATTGATGGACTATGATGGACGCATGCATGCTATCAACGACAAGAAAGATGAAATTGTATTGGTATGTTTATTACAATTATAAGCCAATAGTGTCCCTAAACTCCTCTGCCTTCTGGAACCTCTATATATCGAGGCCGGCCACTTCATATGTATGTGCATCATCAGCCAGCATAATTTGCTCCTTTTTGACCCTCGTAAGATATTGTTATTTTGAAAGTTTTGTTGTCATAAGCCTGTTTGTTTACGCAGCAGGCTTGCGAGCCACCATGAGGTACATGGGGGTGAAGAGCTTGTCACGGCCACCAGCGACCAGACAGTCGGCAGCAAGAGCCAAACTGTCAGCAGTCTTCTTGGTTCCAGCAGGGGCAAGCTTGAAGGTCTCGAGGAGACCAGCCAGACCATGGGCGATGGTTCGACCCCAGGTGGTCATGCGCACAATGGTGAAGATGTCGCCGACAGACTGGATGTAGCGGAGCTCACCAGCCAGGGGCCAGTACCAGGGAAGGGCATCAGGACGGTCTGCGAGATCCTCATGGTGGAGCATCTCGAAGCCAGAGTCATGGATGGCAGCGATACCCTCAGAGACCTTGCACATGTTGGAAATACCATCACCCTGCTCAATTCCCAATCGAATCTCACGGTGGCGGAGGTTGTCATTGTCGTACTCGTCAGTCATGAGCCACTCGTACACACCAAAGACACCGCCGGGCTTGAGAACTCGGAAGATCTCGCTGTAGATTCCCTTGAGAGTGGGGGCGTGCACTGTGGCCTCGATAGCATAAACAGCATCGAAACTGTTATCGGGGAAAGACATTTGCTATGAATGGGATTAGCCTGAGTCTGGAACACCGAGTTACTGGGAGCTACAAACCATGAAATCACCCTTGACAAACTCGAGCTGGTTTGACAGACCCTCCTTGAAGGCGTAGTGGGTGGCACGCTCGATCTGGTAGTTGTTGTTGTTCAGGCCGGTGATATGGGCACCTGTGAACTTGGCGATCTCGCGAGCAGGACCACCAACACCGCAACCGACATCGAGAACCTTCATGCCCTCCTTGATGCCAATCTGGTGGGCAAGGTAGTGCTCATGACGAGCAATGGCCTGGTAGAAGGGTTCGCCCTGAGAGAATCGACAGAAATGGAAGGACTGTCCCCAACCGTATTCGTAGAGATCGGTAGCGAGGTTGTAGTAGCTGAGAGCCTCGAGTCAGTCTTTGGCCTAACGAAGCCCCTGAGGCGGTTGGAGATGACCCCATAATGCCAGGGCCACCGAAGATAAGGACCGGATCACTTACTGTCGGGTCAAAGTGGCGTATTCAGCTTGACGGGCCTGACCGCTGTGTTAGTCCCCGCGGTGTAAGAATAGGAGGGGCATATCAAGGGGAACTTACAGCTCGCTCCTCGGGAGTCTCGTTCTCTGCGGGCTTGTTGTCCCAGTGCTTGAAATACTCATCGACAGCAGCCTGCTTAGCAGCGCCGCCCTTGCGGAACATGGCAGCAATGCCACCTCGGGCCTGGGCAGAGCTACCGTGCATGGCCTTGTTAAAGTCGGCATCGCGCTGGTGATCCTCGCGCTCGAGGCCGGTAGTGGATGAGGCAACCATGTTGAATATGGTGTAAAGTGTTGAAGTGAATGAAGGCGAAGAAGGTCAAAGAGAAGCAAAGGAGAAGGGGACAACAGGCGAATTGAAGTTGAAGGTATTGGAAAGCTAAAACTTTGAGGGAACGGGCTGGCTTTAATGGTAAAAGGGTACGCAGACTTAACGGATTGTTAGCAACAAATTTCAGGGCCTCCCCTGAGCTGCACAAGCCATCCCGTCTAAGGGCATCCAATCTCAATCGTGAATTGAGTAATATCCGCGCGCTATACCTTATCGGCTTTAGTCCCCCTGTCTATCGCTTAGGTTTGGGGGCGACCCGAGAGAACGCGACCGGAAGTAGTACAGAATGATCAACTCTCCACAACACCTCGCGATTCAACATTCATGTGATAGAGGTAGATAGGGACTTTTCTCACGCTCCTCTTCCAACCCAAAATACCCTGACTTGCTGCTGCATAATGTAAACATAATCATCCTTGTAGTTTTGCTGGCATATCCGCCTCAACTTGCAAGTGGTTGGCGGTGAGAGTGCAGCTAACAGATAATGTAGATGCTAGGAAGAGGCTCGCATATGTACAGTCAATTTGCGAGAAATGATACGAATACGAAAGCGTCTACGAGAATAAGTCGCTGGTAACGACAAAACCGTCCAGCGTCAAGACAAAGTAGGACGGAGATTTTCGTTATGGTGGCATCAAATCTCTAATACGGGTAGATATTATGCATTATCAGTATCGGTATTCGCATGTGGTTATTAGGAATCCTCCGTTGATGGTTTTCGTTTTCGTATAATTGGCTACTACCCACCTCGAGTCAGCACGAATCCCCAGATCTACAAACAGACACTGACTGGCTGGCTTCGAAATATTAATGCACTTGATATCCAGTCAGCGTGTCTCGATAACAATGTATCCCAATAGTTGATGTATGCGTAGTCATTCCATATATCTTGCACTACTCAGCTTCGTCTAAGCTTACAAGTCTGACCACCCCCAGGGCCATACTTGGAGGTATCCAAAAAATTAAACCGATGCTTATCGATAAGCGGCATGAACGCTCAACTATTCCTATCCAATGGCGGCCAACTCCGGCTTTGCAGCTTGCCATCTGAGCCCATATCCTGTATTACATAAGGTGGCGGATGACCGAATTTCCGCGCCTCAACTCCAAAAGTGATCAAAGTCAACCTGGAGCTTTCCTGCGCAACCATCATTTCACGTATTCGCGATGCCGCCCCAGATCAAGCAAGATCTTAACCGCTCGGGATGGGAAACCACCGACTTCCCTTCCGTCTGCGAGACCTGTCTTCCCGAAAACCCTTATGTCAAAATGCTCAAAGAGGACTACGGCGCTGAATGTAAATTGGTACGTCAAATGCGCGGATCTCTTCCATAGATCTCTATCAACACGATGCTAACGTGGTGCAAATTAGTGTACTAGACCCTTTACTGTCTTTGCTTGGAGTGCTACGCGCGCGAACGGCCGCAAGAAGCGAACAAACATTTGCTTGACCTGCGCGCGACTCAAGAACTGCTGTCAATGTTGCATGCTCGATCTTTCCTTTGGCCTTCCCATCGTCGTGCGCGATGCTGCCCTCAAGATGGTCGCTCCAGGTCCCCAGTCCGATATCAACCGAGAATACTTCGCCCAAAACAACGAGCGACTGATCGAGGAGGGGAAGGTTGGGCAGGAGGAATACGAAAAAACAGACGAGAAGGCACGCGAGCTGTTACGAAGACTCGCCAACAGTAAACCCTACTTTCGAAAGGGGAAGACCATCGAGGAGGGCGAGAGCTCTAAAGGGGGAAATGTAGCTGTCGGTGCTGGCGTTGGTGGTCCTGGCCCTATTCGAACCCGCGACTCAAAGGCCGCGGCGGCCGCGGGAGCCAGACCTGGCGGTAAGGGCCGTCAAGTTTTCCCGAGTGCTGCCCAGCTGCCCCCGAGCCCGCGCGACTGGCAACCTCCCGCCGATAAGAACATCATGTCTCTTTTTGTGACTGGCATCGAGGACGACCTTCCCGAGTACAAGCTCCGGGACTTCTTCAAGGCTCACGGCAAGATCAAGAGCTTGGTCTGTTCACATATGTCACACTGCGCCTTTGTCAACTATGAAACTCGAGAGGCCGCTGAGAAAGCTGCGGAAGCATGTCAGGGCCGAGCTGTTATTGCTGGATGCCCGTTACGAGTTCGATGGGGACAACCGAAGGCGATCGGTACTATGGATAAGGACCAAAGAAGCCAGATGCTGCGTGATGCTAGGCAGCGCCAGGGAGGCCCTCAGGCTCAAGGCTCACGAGCGGCAGAGGGTGCCAGTGGATCTACAAACCGGCCTGCTGTTCTCCCTGCACCTGTAGCAGCACCCCCAGGAGCTTCTGACACACCTGCCTACGCTGCTCTTTCAGGAGACTAGACGAACTTACGAACTTTCTTTTTGTTATGTTGATCGCAAGGTAGGTAGATTATCGTATCTTTGGAGTTTGGCGTCAGAAAAAGACATCATGGTAAGATGGTCTTTAGCGAAAAGGATAACTGATCATGGTGACTGGGACGTACTCGAGTTGTAGGAATAGATGGGAGGAAAAAGAGCAAGAGTAGTCATTATTTTGGTCAACTTGTTCCTCAGGGTATCATTACCGTAATGTTACAAACTGTACAATGAAACTAGGAGTTTCTCATTTTTTACCACCACCGCAGCAGCCACCTCCAATTGTGCCTTTCCCAGCCGTCTTAATGGACTCGTTATCGCCTCGCTCGATGTCGTCGTGTATTCGCAGCTCTAGAAGTACAAATTAGCATCTGTCCATACTTGACATATGAAGCCCGGTCCGAACTCACTGTAAGAATCTTTGCCGTCCTCTGTTCTTCGGCCCTGAACAACATTTTGGCGGAGGACCTTCGCAACCTCCTCGGCGTGCTTGATCGCCGCAGGGGCATCCGACGCATCGATCGAGGCCTTTTGGCGGAACTCGTTACGGATCTGGAGCTGAGCTGCAGAGAGGACAGGAGCGTCTCCTAGAGTGCCAAACAGTCAGTACAGCTGGTCAAGACATTGAGTGTGCCTAGAGGCAGCAGAATGTCCCATTCTGGTCCGAAGTAATTGCATACCTTGGAAAGCGATGCGCGCCGCGCGCATTAGATGTCGGTAAGCATTGAGGGCTGGGACGGTCGTCATTTTGACCCTAGAAAATCCTGGAAAGTACGAGGGATCTGAGATTCCAAATTGGAGTAGTAATTCGCGAGTATATCGTGCTAGAAAATTGTATGAGGTCGATAAAGATGGCTTTGAAATTGAGAAAGAAAAAAGTCCTGTTGAACTTCAACTGGATTGGATGGATGCTTCCAACGCCTCTGATGGCCAAGCGAAGTCCTGCCGCCAGGGAGGTTCAGGCAATCCTTGGATGGTCCCACGGGCACGCTAATCACTGAACGACTTAAGACGCCTTCCCACTGTAACTGGCTTGATTTGGATTATGTACCCACTGCAAAATTTACCCCGCCAATAACCTTGGTCCATGGTGGGGGAAATCAGTGCAGTGGCATTGAAAAAAATTATTGCAGCCAAAAAATCGCCGGGGTTTTCTCTCTCCATCACCACCAAACCCGCACATCACATAATGGCTTCTGTGGCTACTGTGACACTTCCTCTCCCCGCCCTTCCCAGCGGCTGGGCTGCCGACAAGGACTTTAAGGCCGTTGGCAAGCTTTCTGAGGCCACTCAGCGAAGCATCGAGCCTGTCGGCCCTCACTTCCTCGCCCACGCTCGACGAGCCCGCCACAAGCGCACTTTCTCTGAGGACGACCGCATCCAGGCCCAAGAGAGCGCCAAGAATGTCGAGGATGGCGACGTCAGCGACGAGAGCGAGCCTGAGGACCCCATGATGCTTCAGCGTGAGGCTAAGGACTGGAAGGTAAGTGATCGTTCATCCGTATACAGCCTGGCCCTTTTATTAACACCTTTTGTTTCTAGACCCAGGACCATTACAAGATTCTCGGCCTCTCCAAGTACCGATGGAAGGCCACTGAAGACCAGATCAAGAAGGCCCACCGCAAGAAGGTTCTCAAGCACCACCCTGATAAGAAGGCTGCTCAGGGTCGTGTCGACGACGATCAGTTCTTCAAGTGTATCCAGAAGGCTACCGACGTCCTCCTTGACCCTACAAAGCGCCGCCAATTCGACTCCGTCGATGAGGAGGCTGAGGTCGAGCCCCCTACTAAGAAGCAGCTCCAGAAGACCGACTATTATAAGGCTTGGAGCAAAGTCTTCAAGTCAGAGGCTCGATTCTCCAAGACTCACCCCGTCCCCTCATTTGGCAGTGCCGACGCCACCAAGGAGCAGGTCGAGGAATTCTACAACTTCTGGTACAACTTCGATAGCTGGCGAACATTCGAGTACCTTGACGAGGATGTCCCTGACGACAACGAGAACCGTGACCAGAAGCGACATCAGGAGCGCAAGAACACCAACGCTCGCAAGAAGAGAAAGGCCGAGGACAACGCTCGTCTCCGCAAGCTGCTAGACGATGCTTCAGCTGGCGATGAGCGTATCAAGCGATTCCGACAAGAAGCCAACGCCTCCAAGAACAAGAAGCGTCTCGAACGTGAGGCTGCCGAGAAGAAGGCTAAGGAGGAAGCTCAGGCTGCCAAGGAAGCCGAGGAGAAGGCCGCTAAGGAGGCCGAGGAGAAGGCTAAGGCCGACCGAGAGTCTTCCAAGAAGGCTAAGGAGGCTGCCAAGAACGCTGTCAAGAAGAACAAGCGTGTGCTCAAGGGATCCGTCAAGGACGCCAACTACTTCGCCGCTGGCGAGCCCACACCTGCCGATATCGATTCCGTCCTTGGCGACGTCGAGACTATCCAGGGCAAGATCGATCCCGATGAGATTGCTGCTCTTGCTGGCAAGCTCAACGGTCTCAAGGTTGCCGACGAGATCAAGGCTGTCTGGGTCGGCGAGACCAAGAGACTCGTTGAGGCTGGCAAGCTCAAGGATGGCGACGTCAAGGTCTTGGTTTAAAGCGATGGGTTTAGTGTAGTTATGGAAATCATTTGTGGGATTATCATGATAGGCTCTAGATAAAATAGATACGACGATATGGATTCTAGACTTGAACGGCGCAAACCGTAGACCGTGACCCGGTTGCATCCTATCCAACATCATGACTAAAGGCATTCTTTAGTGCAGAAAAGACATATTCAAGACATAGCCAATTTTTGATGAAAGCTCGCATCGCCTGTTATAAATGAACAGCTTGCAGCCAGACCATGTTAATGGCAGCTTAGCCAAGAACGTTTCGGTGCTGCGAGTGAAACACTGACTGAGCTATACACAATGATCACTTTTATTGCCAGTAATACACGATTCTAATTGTATTGCTCCGTGAAATATTGATACTTGTTTGGAGGATATTATATAGGCGATAATGGTAGTGTATGGTGAAGAAGGGGGTTGCTCTTGACCAGGTTGAGACCAGATAAGAACAAGACTTCGAGTAGAAGATACTAAGAACATTCGATGCTATCCGATTGAAATAATAAATAGAAAATCTTTCCAAACTCCAGCTCGCTCTTGAATCATCACGCCTCCCTATCTAAAGACTGGCCCAAAACCATCTCATAATACAATCCTCTGTTCGCAACGAGATCTTCGTGTCTCCCCCTCTCAACGATCTTTCCACCAGAAAAGACACAGATAATATTCGCATCTCGGATAGTGCTCAGTCGATGTGCGACAGCGACAGTTGTCCGCCCCTCGGCTGCTCGATCTAGAGCCTCCTTGACTACCTTTTCACTCTCCGTATCGAGAGCACTGGTAGCCTCGTCGAGAAGCAATAATCGAGGCTTTCGGATAAGAGCACGGGCAATAGCAATACGTTGACGTTGACCGCCTGAGAGCGAGAGACCTTGGTTGCCACAAGGCGTAGCGAGTCCTTCAGGGAGTGAAGAGACAAACTCATAGACGTTGGCTTGTTTGCAAGCTTCAATGATATCGTCATCCGACGGGTTGCCGTCTTCGATACCGAGGGAGATATTGTCTCGAATTGAACCCTGATACAGAACTGGCTCTTGTTGAACGAGGGCAATATCTCGCCTATGCAGTCGCCTATCTTTCATTCTAAAGTCTTGACCATCTGCCTTTAGCACGCCACTGGTTGGGTCGTAGAACCGTTCGAGCAGTGCGATCATAGTTGACTTGCCACAACCCGATGCTCCGACTAGAGCCACCATCTTGCCAGGCTCGATATTGATATTCACACCTCGGAGCACCGGCAACTTGGGTCGACGAGGGTAGGCAAAGGTGATCTCATCACAGGAGATATCAATACCCTTCTCAATTGAGCTCTTCTCACTGCTTGGCCCATTCTCCGTGTTATCGTGAAGTACTTTCTGGCGTCGAAGCTCGAATATGTAGTTAATGGCCGTTCGTGCCTTTGTGATACTCGTAGTATACTGAAACAGCATTGCAGATGTTTCCCCTGAGAAGATAACGGCGATGAAGATTACGTAGAATTGATCCGTGGTATACTCGCCGGTGGAAACAAGACGGCCGCCATACCTATCACTTGTCAGTCTCAATTTGGTCATTCACAGGCAAGGAACTCTTACCAGAAGCCTAATGCCATGGCAAGAAAGGATGCCGACTGGCTGAAAGAGTAGAACAACATCTTCCAGCCCAAACTTCCGATGGCCTCCTTTGCAAGGCCTTCGAGGGCAGTACTGTAACGCTCGATGACGGCTCGTTCCAATGCCAGCGAAGAAACAGTTCGAATTCCCAATACTGCTTCCGAGGCCAAACCGCTGCTTTTAGCGAATCGCCCAGCAGTGTCATCATCAAATTTGTATTCAAGTCGGATCCTTACATATCCTGAGCCAACAAGCACCGGTAGAGCGGCAAATGTGAGAACCAGGCCCAGCTTATAGCCGTAAGCAATAGCAAGGACAGAACTCGATAGAACGGTCACTATGTTGATCATGATAAGGGACAGGTTCATGGAAAGTAGTTCCTGAAGACTCGTAGGCTCGGCGGCTAGTCGTGAAACAAGGGCACCAGTTCCACGGTCGGGGTCGTCAAAGAAGATCATATCTTGCCGAAGAGTGTTGTCAAAGAGCTCGCTCCGGTATACTGTCATTACATGCTAGAGAGTGTTAGCCGCAAAAATGGTAGAGCTTGGTGGTTCGCCGGTTCACTTACTTGGCCGATCTCATTGCAAATCCAGCCAGCCACAGCATAGATGGCAAAGTTGGCGAGAGCGACTACAAAGAACATCAACGAGAAGAAGTTTGCCTCGCTAACATCTATCATCTCGAATGCTTTCATGGTTCTTGAGAAGAGAATCGCAAGTGCTGGGTATGTGGCGCCTAACACGGCACAAGTAAGCTCCTTTTCCTTTAATGCATGGGACAAATATCTTACCTCCTAGTACAGAAATGATGACCAGAACGAAGAAAGAGAACCACAGCGGTCTCTGCTCTCTGATAACAAGCCAGAGGCCTTTCAAAAGCCCGTAGTTTATTCCATCATGTTGTGTAATGTCTGCTATGGCGTGCTGAGAAGCGTGAGACAAGACAGGATCAAGACCAGCAGCTGCCTCATCTTTGTCTGTATCATCCTCTCCGTCGTCCGAAGATGCACTGCCTTTTCCAAGATCTTGCAAACGGACTAGACGCGAGTATGTGCCACCTCGTTCAATTAGCTCGTCATGAGAGCCTTGTTCGATTGTTTCGCCCTTAGCCATGACGATAATATTGTCAGCATCACGAATCGTGGATAGTCGGTGCGCAATAACAATCATCGTTCGACCCTTGGCAACGTTGTTGAGAGCTTGTTGCACGATCTTTTCAGCGTTGGGGTCGAGAGCACTCGTAGCTTCATCAAGCATCAGGACTTTGGGGTTGGAAATGATGCTGCGAGCAATAACTACACGCTGTTTTTGTCCACCGGATAATGACGCTCCTCGCTCGCCTATCCAGGTATTATAGCCCTGCAGAAAGTTAATAACGGACTTAGATAAATGAAGATAAACGAACATCGGGCAATCTTTCAATGAAGTCGTGGGCATAGGCTGATTTACAGGCTTCAACGACCATCCTTCGTTTCTCATGTTCAGGAAGGGTGACCATAGATGTACCCGTCAGGCCATCTACAACGTTTTGATAGACGGTACCGCTAAACAGAGTTGGTTCCTAGACAGAGGTTAACACTCGATATGTGATGTTGAATGTCCTGTACATACCTGCTGAACCATCCTAATATTTGTCCGCAGCCACTGCAGATTCAAGCTCTCAACAGGGCGCCCATCCAAAGTTATGGATCCACCACTCGGCACATACCATCGTTCCAGGAGCCCAAATATCGTGCTTTTACCAGACCCACTGGCACCAACAAGAGCCGTGGTTTGATCAGCAGGAATATCAAGATTCAGTGAGTGAAGAATTGTCACGTTGGAACGCGAGGGGTAGGCAAATCGGACCCCATGAAACTGGATGTTACCTTCAAAATCAGGTATTGTATCGCCTTGTTCAGACAACGCATCAATTTGCGACTTGCGATCAATCATCTCAAACATCTCTTGCGCGGCGGCAGTGGCTTTGGAGATGGCTATTGTCTGAGGCGCAATCTGAGTGAGTGCTGTGGCAGCAACAAGAACAGCAAAGATAACACTGCCGAAATCGATATTAGCTAAGGTTTAGATAAATATATGCCATAGATACTCACGTCACAACCGTGCCTGGCTGAGTGACCTCACCCTCTGAGTACATCCTCATTCCCTGCCAAAAGGCTAAGCCGTAACCAGCAAAGATGCAAAAGAATTCAGTAGGGAACAGAATCATGTACACCCAAGATTTCTTGTGACCAATCCTCCTTGCTTCTTCAAGGGTATTTGTAAAGCGCTTTGACAGCTTGGGAAACGCCCAGAAAGCGTGGGCTGTACGAATAGTTGAGAAGGCCTCCTCTGCCAAGGAACTGGACCTTGAGTAGACGTCAAACATGGCATACTCGTAACCAGTGTCAATGGCGACGCAGATGATAGTGACAATCAGGTTCACAGGGATGATGGAGAGGACAATGAGAGTGAGTTTCCATTGGACTGCAAACGCCACGACAAAGGCGGAAACGAACGTCGAGAGAGCTGCAATGGTGATGCCGAACTTTTCGGATATTCCTTGGTTGATGAGATTTCCATTTGTAGTGATTTGTCCAGGGATTGAAGATGCGGGAGAGTCAAAAAAGGCGACTTCCTGACGAAGAGTGCTCCTGACAAAGTCAACACGGAGTGATTTTGTAGTGTTGATGGCTGCAATAGAAACGAGGATCTATATGGACAAGGAGGATGTAATCAGTATCACGTGTACTCGGAATATACAATACACGCAAGGTGCCAGGAACTCACCGTCCAAATATATGTCAAAACAAATTTTGCAATAAAAAGATACACAAAGTACAAACTATATGTCGGAGAATTAGTCTGGTTAAGTCCTGAAGTACAACGGACGGCAGTAATGGATGGCCCTACCTGTACTTGCTGACCTCACTTCGATATCCAGCAGGTGATAACGATCCGGTAGCAAAATCAGTAAAAACGTTGATGAATTTCCCAAAGACAAGGTCCATAAGGGGTAGAATAGTGCCTGCAGCAATCATGCAGACAAATGCGACGCCGTTGAGGGTCCATCCCAATCGATCGTTGTAAGTAAAGACACGCTGAAAGTGTTGTTGGTTAGATACGATATAGGTAGGTACTGATAGACTATTTCGTTGCGAGTACAGCAGGGCTTACCAGATAATATTTGAAACTTGTGTCCTTCTTCTCTTTTTTTGTGTCACCACTTTCAATCTCACCCTTGTCATCTAATGTAGTCGTCATTGTGTTGTTCGGCTGCCCTACAGATGCATCAGTCTTGCAAGGCGAATCACCAATTGAGCCATCCTCTTTCATTTTATATCTCTGGTCAGGTTTTACTCATGGGCTAGGAGAAATCGATCGAGGGCAGGCATGACAAGGTGAAGACAAGCGTCAACACCTGTGAATAAGGGTGCTTCTTGGCGTTGACGTTCAACGCATCCCGCGCGATACGGTGTAGCCAATGAGCTTATACAGGCACTAGATCACCAACGGGTTTACGGGGCGCTGGTTGAGTCTTATATCGGGGCAATTATTCAGCCGCATGCAGTCAGTCAATGTCGACTACCTACCTACTTGAAGCCTAACTACCTAATCTGTCTCTCTATCATGGCCACTCCCCAATGGGCTTTACGAAGTCTGTAAGGTGGCGCAGTCCATGCAGGTTTATTGATGGGCTTTGAATGACGGTTTTGCGTGTAAACCGTTGAAAAATAATAACGAACACGAAGAAAAGAGTTTCGATCTCATTTCCTATTGAAGCGAAATGTCAAGGATTGTCGTATCTTAGCAGCCACATCTGATCTGAGATTACAAGCCACACACAACTCTGTACCTGCAATAATCTGCATCCTTACCTTAATTACGTTAGTGCCTTGTTTGAGGTACTGTTCCTAGGATACCTAGGTAGTCGATCGGTCCCCGCGCTTCCCGAACCCTTCCTTTGCTTGACTTTCCCTTCCTCCCGTCTAACCCCCATCACGGCACTATACTCTCCATCTATACCACATCGTCAGCACCCAAATTCTAGTGCTTTTCCCCAATTACGAAAAAGAAAAAGAAAAGGATATTGGTTATTCTCTCGTTTATCTCATCAATTACTATCTTGCATCTCTACGTCATCCATTAGTCACGTAAAGGCAGATTTGTTGTATTCGCCATGGACCAGTCCAGTATTGGCCCAGGGCTCACCAACAACGGATCCGCGGCTCCCGATGACTCTACACGGCGTGCAGTAAGTGGTATATTCCGCATTAGGCGCTCATCACGGGGGTAGTCGCCGTTCCCGTTGCAATTCATTTGCGAAACCTCAGGGTTCGGTTGGGTTTGGTTTGATTTGGCTTGGCTTGCATGTCTGCAGGCCTTGTTATCGAGGTACATTTACTCTTGTGGATGTCGATACTGACTGCATATCTCGTGAACTTGCAGTGTGATCAATGTCGCATGCGAAAGGTAAGCATCTCCCATAGATGTTATATCAGAAGCAACGTAGCCCGGGTGCTTCTGGATACGCCCAACTCTTGTATATACTTCGTATCAATAACACTTGTATGTAATAGATCCGATGCGATAAAGACTGGCCTTGCTCCAACTGTCGCACAGCCAAACGCTCTTGCACATCCACTGGTGTCGGTCAGCGACCCAAAGAGCCCAGGCAACGAGTTCTCATCTCATCTCAATAGTTGGTTAGCCCATATACTCCTGACTTCATGCAAACCTGCATCGTTGCCGTCATATCCACCCTGCATATCCGATAGCCGACCACCTAACCAAGCAAACTAGTTGCTAACCGGTGACATGCATATCCTCCAGTGAACGCAAGATTGACCAGATCGAAGTCCGCCTGGCTAACATAGAAAATCTCCTCCGCGATCTCTCTCAACGCCCCATCTCAACACCAGGGAGCAATCTCCATTTCCCCGTAACCCCCGGGGCCTTTGCTGGCCAAGACACCAATGCTGCGTCGACAGTCGGCTTCGAAAGTTCCGATGACGAGTCTGCACTGGGTGGCGATTCTGTAATTGCCCAGCAAACGACTTTTGCCAGCGAACTTCTTGAACATGCCGTGGAGCGCACCTCACTGCACGATGTCAGCCCCAAGATGTGGGAAGCTCTCGCCAACCTGAGACAGATAGCCGAACTCCAGAGTCGGCAATCTATCAGCCATGGTCCCAGGTTTCCATTGCAACAATCGTTGCCGCAAGGCGGCCTGGGTCACCTCAAAATGCCTCCCATGGATGTCGTCGTCTCCCTACTGAAGCGAGCCAGGGGTACGTCTGAAAGCATACCTTTCTCAACCCATCCGCTGACTTGACTCTAGCTTCGCCGCCAGGGCTCTTCACGTTTGTGTGTTATTTTGTTGGAATTAGTGACTTCTCTAACCTTTGTCGAATGGTCTATTTCCCTACAGAAGACTTCACTGATGCCACATTCATCATTGTCAATGTCGGGCTCTATTATCTGTTCCTTGAACAGCATGCATTGACCACTGATAACAAGGTTCTCAAGGACGAGTTTGCCTCACACCTTCACACAAGTCGAGTCAATTTGGAAACGGGATTGGCCAACATGTCGCTCTTCATGTCGGTCAAAATTGAAACAGTCCAAGCCCTGTTGATGGGGGTGAGAAAACACTTTTTTGTAGCCTGAAGAACTAAATGCTAACAAAGCCATCAGACGCTGTATGCCATCGATGTATGCAGACCTTCGGTGGCCTGGCACCTCAATAGTGCTGCTGCCCAAATGTGCCAGACCGCAGGATTCCACCGCAAGGAGCACTCCATGCGCAACCCGGAAGAAGCTAGCATTAGAACAATCCTCTTCTGGTACATATATACAACAGACAAAGCACTGGCAATTCGACTGGGCCGTGCCCCTCTCATCCAGGATTGGGAGATTGACATCCCGCGCACCTTCCACTTTGAGGGCATACTGAGTCTCGAAACCAAGGCCGTTGCGAGCATGTGGCTCAGCGCTGCAACGCTTCAAGGCCAAGTATATGAGCAGCTGTAAGTGCTGCCGGTTCATCCTTTGGCGGCTGTGACTAACCCAGACCAGTTTCTGCCCAGCAGCACTAGCCCAGCCTCCTGCTGTCCTCGCCGAGAGGGCTCGATTGTTAGCGGCAAAGTGCCGGGAGGTAGAGGCCGAGGCGCACGAGAGTCGAGAAATGGCCATAGCCTCGCTTGAAAAAATAGGAGCGTCGCCTCTGGTCGATGTTCATGTCAAAGGCGATGAGGTCCAGTTGTTATCAACTATGACACTCATCTATCGAGCAATCCCAGCCCCCGAAGGCTCCTCCAGCAGATTCTGCAACGAGTGCATCGAGACCGCACGAAGGGCAACACATACGCATTTAGCATGTATGGATTTAGTGCGGAAGGATCCCCATGCGAGAAACATCTATGTCCATTGGTATGTTCAATGCCGCAATCATCCCTAGACTCAGAATCTATCTGACACAGTCGCAGGAACCTTGTCTTGACTCCATTTGCCCCCTTCTTTGTCCTGTTCTGCTATGTCATAGAGACACTGTCTGCAGAAGATCTGCGTCTGTTGAATGAGTTCAGCACGTCTATTGGAGAAACCAGCGACGCCTCAGAGACCATGCAAAAACTATCTCGGCTATGCCAAGTCATGAGCAATGTTGCGTCGCTTTATGTCGAGGCTAAGTCGCAACAGCAGGAAGACCAAACAATGGTGCCAATCGGAGACGAGTTCGATGTTTATCTAAGCCAGCTCGGTTTCATGCCTGTAATGGAGCCGAATATGAACGCCGCCGGTAGCGATCCTAATGCCGCATTTCCGGATAACTCGCAGGTGGCACAAATGGCAGACTGGATGTCTGGGAGTCGGAACTTGCTGGGGTTGTTGGAACAGGATATATCTCAAATAGGAGGACCTCAGTGGCCACCAATGTGAAAGGTCAAAATGTTACCAGTAGATAGAGGGGTTCGTCCCAATAAAGCCTCGTTATTGGTGTTTGTTTGCGCTTCAGGAGCGAGAGTCACCGAATTTAGTCTGTGGGAAACCGCGGGTTATACACTTCGTAACCCTCATCTTCAGTGTCACTTTCTGGTGAAAGGTTCTTCTGCAGACCAGGATTGACTGGTGCAGGCTCAAGAGCATGGGTCGGCGTCGGTTTCTCAGTAGTTGATGAGGTGGATCCTGATCCGCTGCTTTCGACATTGGTGAACGCACTCTTGAAGCCACTCTTCTTGAACCCGCCCTTCTTGAAGCCTCCGCCTGCAGTGCCCGGAGCAGCTTCTTGGCCAGGCAGTTTGATGCTGATGAGACCGTCTGCTTTGGCCTCGGCCTTGCGCGCACGTGAGCCTGCATTAGGATCACGAACCATGGCCTTCATATCCTTGAGACGCTGTTTGTGACTGTGGTCATAACTCCCAAGGTGAGCTTCATAGTCGTTCATCCGAGAATAGCCTTTGGAACAGAGCTGGCAGTAGAATGACTTTTGCGCTTCACGTGCAGCTGCGGTTTGAGCCGCCGGAAGTGTTTGGTGTCGCTAAAGACGCGTCAACGAGAAAGTCATCATGATGATCCATTGGGCTTACTGGAGGCATATTTCTCTGCTGGATATTCTCTTGCGCTGCTAGTACTCGAGTGCGTATGATGGGTTTGCGGTAAGGACGTGGATCTTATTGACTGCTGTGTTGATTGGGAAAGATTGATTGAGCAATGACCCAGTGAAGATAACCTACGTAGGTAGTAAGGTACTAGGGGGCTCGGGCACTAACTTTATGTGGCCAAGATATCGAGTCCAGCTATCACCAATCAGAACTTGGCATGTTTCGCTGACCGGGCTCCCAGAACCTCAACGTCATTCCCAGGGGGCTTCCAGAACACTTGCCCCAGAATATGGTGGCAGCTTCCCCCGTGTCCGACCACGTTGAGGCGCTAATCCCAACTTGAAAAACTTCCCTGTCACGAGAGCGCCATCACCTCTACTTCTATGCCTGTGCTCCCGCATATATTTCTTGGAATTGTCTCTCTCATCTACCCGACGAGGCAGCACGCTGGGCGTGGTAACACCATGGTTTACGATCAACCCTCTGATCACCGAGCCTCACAGGCAAGCTTGCTGTCTCTGCAGCAGCTTGACCCTTCCCCGATCGAGTCTCCGCCAGCTGATTCCACTATTGACCGCCGTGACCTCGGGCCACCGCCTCGAGGAAGTGATGATGGATATGAGATGGTGAACGCTGAAGAAATAGAGAACAGCACATCGTCTATCAAGGCCCCTTCAGCCGGTGCTCCAGGCTTGAGTGCGAGCACAAGTTTCCAATCAGCTGGGTCTGGCCCGGGCCCTATCTTTTATCGTAAGAATACAGTCCTGTGATGGTGCTTGACAAAGTCATGCTTACTCCTGACTAGTTATGCGAATTCAGAAGTTCTCAAGCTACGCAATGGGCATTTTCACGTCCCTCCATCTTGCCAACGTTTCTCTCATCCCCGCCGTCACACGCTCTGTTCCTGGCTCCGAAACCTACCTTCTCATGACTCGCGAAATCTACCAGACCTCACTCACCGAGCCCATGCTTGTTGCACTACCTATTATCGCCCACATCGGATCAGGCATTGCCCTTCGGCTGCTAAGGAGATCGCAGAATATGCAGCGTTACGGTGCAGCAACCCCGGGGATGTACGCCCTTCATCGCTCAAGGACAGAACTCGAGGATCAGAAGAGTGCCAGAGCTGCTTCACCATGGCCAGCAATGAGTTACATTTCGATTTCCGGATACACCTTTACAGTCTTCTTCGCCGCTCATGTTTTTGTCAATCGTGTTCTGCCTTTACAGGTTGAGGGTGATAGCTCCAATATTGGTCTCGCTTATGTCGCACATGCTTTTGCTCGGCACCCTATTACTTCTTGGGTCTCTTATGTTGGTCTTTTGGCCGCTGGTTGTGGTCATATGATCTGGGGACAGGCTAAATGGTTCGGCCTGTCTCCAACGACAAAGTACATTTGGGGAACAAGCAGTGTACCTGCGGAGAAGAAGGCTATGAGACAAAGGAGGCGAAAATGGTTTGCTCTCCACGGCGCTTCTGTGGCTTTTGCTGCACTCTGGGCAGTCGGAGGTCTGGGTGTCGTCGCAAGAGGAGGCCTTATGGACGGCTGGGTCGGCAAAGTATATGACGATCTCTTCTCAGCGATTGGGTTGTAAAAGCAGAGTCAGTCAAGCATCACTGGAGTTTGGGAATACTTGCATGGTAGGCATTGAGTTTCTACCTTGATACGCATCATGGAAATACCCTGCGTTCATACGTCAAAAAAAGTGGTAAATAAGCAAGCATGAGGAAGCCAAAGATAACACTAATGAAATTATCTCGAACCGCCGCATTGTTGTAATGTGATGACCCAATATATAGACAACGTCTCCATCGTAATAATCAATGTTGTTAATATTATATTATCGATGAGTCCAGAGTCAGGCTCTTTTTAGGTTATTTGGAATCCTTACTTTTCTTTCGAGGCCAAATAGAATTTCTACGAGACAAGACTAACAGCAAAGATCTTTGGAGCTTAACTACGACCGCGAGAAAACTGAAATAAGCCTTCTAATATCCAGGTAAGTGCCGATCAGATCCAAAACTGCTACACACCCTTGACTCCCAGTTGTGATCTTAGGAAGCCGTTTCAACCTTTGTTCTGCATGGTCGGAGTCGTATGTATAGGGTAAGCGTCAGCCTTGCAATCTTCAATCAACACAACCATCGCCACCGACATTCTTGTTCTCCTTCAAGCAATCTCTCCCCTAACATCCTCTTACCGACCGGGTATACAAAATCGCCTTGAAGTTCCATAGCTGCAAGTAGGCTTGGCCTGCTCAGCGCGACAAAGAATGACAAAGCGCAAGGTCCCGCCTGGTGAACAGGGCTCCGATCCTCACATCCAGGATGTAGTTCGACCTGGGCCATTAAAGCGTCCACGCATCGCAAACGTAACTTCAGACCCGCCATCGCAAGATATACTCACCAAGATATCTTCCGAAATCCTGCTCCGAATCCTATCTTTTCTCTCCTCGTCTGAGCTTCTCGATATTTCTCCTACTTCCCGCCGTATTTACCGCCTTGCTTCGGATCCGCATTTATGGCGCGAACATTACTACGAGCGTTTTGTCCTCCCACGCGCGCTGCGCATACCTGGATTCCGTATTGGCGGAGCCGGCGGCACCAAATTACAATACTCTGCGCGACGAGCTGTGTGGGCAGACGGAAGGAAAGGCAGAGCGCCTGACAATGAGTTCTTGAAAGAGAGCAGCAAGAGCGTTAGCGTTGACTGGAAGAAACAATACAAGCTACGTCACAACTGGGCAAGAGGAAAATGCGCAGTAGAGGAAGTTAGTGTTCGAGATACGCCAGAAGAAAGTGATGGACAAAAAAGGACCTTGGTCAAGGTCGTTGAGGGTATGGCAATAACGGCCGACTTGAAATCTGGATTGCGCGCATGGGATCTTCGGACGCGGCGACCGATTGCACAGCTCGACTTCTGCGAGGGCGATGAAAGCAACGATGACACACCGACCTCACTGGCAGTGGACGAAAGCGGTTCTGTGACGGCTGTCGATATCATAGTGGGATTTACTGATGGCGGCTTCGGACTTTGGCGGTTGAATCTCGAACAACAAGAACTGACGCGGAGATATCGGCATGAGAAGAGCTGTAACGGAGAACTTGCCGCTGTTGCTTGCGGTTATCCCTACGTACTGACGGCGACAACTGCCGGACTGATCTCGCTCTACATATTTGATCGACCGTCCACCAAGCCTACAGATGATTTGACGAACAATGCAAGCAAGATTAGCGAACCGCGATCGCACGGAGCAGTAGAGCAACATGCGAAGTCTCAAAACATGAGCACGATCCTGTCGCCTCCCTACCTTCTCACATCTCTCAAGTCGCACACCACCCATCTTCCTCTAGCTCTATCGATACGACGCATGTCGTCCTCCGTGAGCGCCTCTATCGCTTACACCTTCCCTGTCCGTGACGGCTGGTGCATCGGTGTTCAAGATATACTCATAACCCCGTCATCCGATGGCTCCGGCCTCGACAAATTGACCTCCCGCCTTGCGTCAACACTTCCCATTGCAGTCTCAGGCGGCGTTGACTTTTCCCGAACTTACGGGTCACATTCAGAGCTTATGACTCTCTGTTACAGCCACCCATACCTCCTCGCCACACTACCCGACAATACACTCGTCCTATACCTCTGCACGTCAACCGCTACATCTCTCTCGCTATCTTCTGGCATTCGCCTCTGGGGCCACACGTCAGGAATCTCGGACGCTGAGATTACACCGCAGGGTAAAGCCGTCAGTATTAGCACGCGGGGCGACGAGATCCGCGTATGGGAGCTTGAGGGCCGCGTCGGAGGCAGCAGCATTGAAGTGCGACCGACAAGCAGGCAACCAGCGGATGACGCAGACAGCCTTACAACAACCCCGCGGGCCAAGTGGGAAGACCGCAGGAATTGGGTTGGCTTCGACGACGAGATGGTCATCGTTCTCAAAGAGACACGAGACGGCCGCGAGAGCCTGATGGTTTACGACTTTACATGATGGCGACTACTCAACGCCGTCATTTTCGACGAGCCAAAAGCACCTTCATTACTGCCCTATTAGAAAACGCGCGACGTAGCTTCACGTCGCGACTTTGCCGACAATGGCAATCGCCGCCGCCTCCAGCTCGCGCCACGCTTCTGGGGAAGAACGCCGGCCAGCCGTGGCATGCTCAGTAGTCACAATACTCTGCAAGTGGCAATGTCCGAGAGTGTAGGATGAGACTATCTGAATGTCCGGGCAGCCATTCGCTAGAGGCCAACAGTTGCCGATTGAGGCTTTAAACGTCAAGGCAGCACGGCTGAAAGTCCTAGCAAGCCTTGCTTACACGGAACGGACATGCGCCTCAAGGCACCATTGATACGAACAAGGCACCGAATATATCGATTGAGCCTGGACGTTTAATCCCACAGGAACTGAAAACCTGATTGTCAGGCGTTATGATTAAACTCTGAGCGACATTCCTGCCAATAGATCGTCCGGTTTGTACATTGCCCAGAACTTGAAGCATCAATCCAGGTACTTCCGCTCCGCTAGCTGGAGCTTATCGAGATGTGGAAAGCCAATTCGGAAACAAGGTAACGCAAGCCAAGCCAAGGTCGTACAAAAGCTGTATCTCGTCAAGGGGTGGTTACAAGGAATCAGACTCTCTGCTGGAGTGTTTTCGACAGCCTGAGGCCGTCAACCAAGGACGACTTGTCAAGATGTACACTGTAGATAGTGATCAATGCATCACCACAAATAAACTTTCGCACTGAAAGGGGAAATATTCAGCTCCCCCTTGATTCTGAAACAATACTCATTGACTCAATGATGCACCGGAAGTTTGCTGAAGCGTCCCCAGTGAAATTGGTGTTGCATGTCATGTCATGCATTGTGTGGCTCCACGGCATGAAACAAAGAACCAAGGTCGCACTGACAGCGCATCAGAGAGGAGACAAGGGAAGAGACAAGAGAGTAACTCTCAATAGCATCTCGCCATTCCACTGGGTTGTGCTGATTAGCTGTACAATAGAATGTTATTGGGTTTCCCATGCCCAAGCAGATGCTGACACGCCAAGGTGCTGAAACGACCATGGATGGAAATAGTACAGTGCCAGCGTATCAGCTACGTCAATTGAACCCAATGCCATACTATTGTTTGCTTGACAGCCCTGTCCTGCGTCGCCCACAGAGCCGACATGCGCCACGCTGCCGGGCTCGTTCTTGGTCCTCACCGTATCTTTGTTGAAAGCAGCGAGGCAAGAGTGTAAAAAAACGTTACGAATTTCAGCCCATAAACTTGTTTCGTGAGATGATATCGTTAGCAAGTGCACGTTGCCGCTGTTCGTAACCGTCAGAACAACGACCCCCGCCAGTAGGGAGGGGTATCGACTTTCACATGGCAGTAATAGAGGAGCCTGTTTTGCCATTCTCTGTCTAATCAAGTCAAGTCTAGGAACAAGACCCAGATGATTGACTGCACGAGGTGGGGCCGCCCTTATGGAGTTGAGTTGAGTTGAGTTGTCTTGTGGTCATGGCATGTGTGATGGTGGAGATGCTTCTTTTTAGGCGGGGACAGTGCAGGTCCGTTCTGTTCTAACGGAGTTAGGTAGCAGTGATCGAGGGAGTGCGGCTATCACGGATTTTTATATGCGAAGTTGACTGGTCATTGAATGCCATTGACACAAGGAGATTGTGTGGAAAAAGTAGATTGCAGAGCTATTCGCAATGGAGAGAGTCAAGGATAAGATGAGGAATTAGTAAACAGGAAAGCATACTTTTTGAGCGGCCAAATACTGGAAAAAACTGGCAAAGAAATTGATGATTCAAATGGAAATCGACTTGATACCCGTGCACGCGGCCCGAATCTATCCTAGCCGCCCAACAAGGCAATATCCCTCATCAACCGTCGCCAGAGATTGGCCGAACCGAAAGACGGCACATGGAAAACGGAGGGCCGATACAAGACGGCGTGGGCAGAGACGGTGGATCAGTTTGCTCTCACCGTTTCTTTGACTATCTGTCTGTGTGCTCTGTGAGTGAATGCATGTCGGAACGCCGAGGCATGACGATCAATTTGGAGGGGGTTACAGTTTGTGTTGAAATTGAGCATCTAGACAAGACAGATGACTCTTTGTCTCAACTCAATGGCGTTGTAGTTGACGCTGTAAGCGCATGGAATATGTAATTGATGCCTCTGATAGCGCTATACTGTAGACACTCCGCTCCATTGCAACCACGGCGCGAATTAAGAAAAAAGTGAGGCATAATATTTCAATTTGTTGTCGGGAATGGGTCAATTGGCTCAACTTAACCCCTCTATCGCGGGGTTGCGTGTCGAGAAATGATCCATCCATTCATACCAAGCGAACCAACGGCGCATCACATCTACAGTACTGTACAGTCGACACTTGTTGGTTAACAGATACTAGGTAGTCTGTAACAGCAAAAGGGTCCCGTCCACTAGGTAGACTAATGCGTCCGTCAAAGAACGGCTCCCCTGTGACGAAGCCTTTGTTATGACGTCTTTAGCTTAGCACACCTATGCACATGCACCTACACCTCCACCTGCGCGTGTGCATACTCTGAATCTGAAGGGTCTAGATCGTCTTGGGTCCAAATTCTGTGAACAATGCCTTGAATTGTTGCATCCCTATTACATTTTGGATATCAATGGAGAGAAGAAGGAGATTGGATTGGAGGATGCTGACCGCTCCCTGTAGCTTAGTAGCTGAGGTAAATTCAATGAATACCTAGGTACCTTCACCGTCGCACAAGCCCGAGGCCTTTAGCGTCTCCAAGCTACAACTTTTGTCCCGTCGGTCACCAGCATTTAGCTCTTATTGGATGCGGGGTTTAGTTAGCTGGGTAGTTTGTAGTTGTTTTGATTGATACTGAGACAATGCAATGGTCAATGACTTGCTTGATGCGATGTTGATGCGCAACACCTTCCTCCCTAGGTACCTCCCTTTCGCTGACTTTCCGAAAGTGATCCAGAACTAGACTATCTACCTAGTTCTAATTATTCCCGACCCTGAGCTGCGATGCAATGCGGTGCGGTGCGGGTGTTAACTAGCCTCGTGCGTGTTTTGCCTTACTTTTGGGCTTTCCTTTGATACGCTTAGACTCCAATGTCTCAATTTCTCTCTCACACTGCACTATCTTTGTCTCAGACCAAGGCGGTCAAATGACCGTATTTATGGTACAGTACAGTACTGCACTGCAGCAGCCCAGTGTAGATTGGGACGAGTAACGCTTCACGTAAACATGCCTCGTGAGCCTCCAATATCCAGCCCCTTTGGACATAGACGCACACTCTTGTCCAGCTGCCGCACTCTCCATACGAGCCTTTACTGCCCCCATCACAATGGATGTTTATCAGCCACCACCGATAGAGATTACGGAATGGATGGGACGGAGGGTTCACGCGCCGAGCGGGCCGTTTCAAAGCCAAGGCATTTCAATGGCTACAGTCTGTCCGTCATCCCGATTCTGGTACCAGCCCAGTCTTTACGGTGAGTTCAGTACATACCTAGGTCCTTCGCCCATGGAGGGTGGGCTTTGTTAGCTATCTCCCGATACGGTCCCTTGCAAAAGGCGTCTTGTGGCACCCCAGCATCCGTTATCTAGAAAATCGACAAGGAGTCGCTGTCATGAGGTCCTATAATCGTTCACCTGCCGAAAGGCTGGTGGACAACCAGGAGAGAAGTAAATGGTGGGGAACCTTGTTGGCAGCATTCATGTGTAACATCCACCACTGCTGAAGTCTGAGCCCAAAACCTGGGGAATGGTCTGAACCTCTGTTATCGATAAGTACTGAAGTGATATCAGCAATCGCTTTTACCAACTCCATCTCAATGGACGCCGTAAAACGAGGTGTGCAGGAGCATGATCTTAACTAGCTGATACAAATCGATCCCATTTCACGAAAGGACCATGTCCCACCTCGATACTAGTCTTGTTGTTCGGCTGGCTTCTCGGCTCGGATTTCCTTCAACTTTGCTTATGTGATCCATCTTGCAATGCATCCTGACATACTACGCAAGTCACTTTCAAGCACCCAAGTCAGTTAGTTTATAACATCTCCTAAGTCCGATCCTTCCTTCGGCTGAGCCGGACATTGATCGATGATAGTCTTCAGATGCGAGTGACATAACCAGTGGAGCAGAATCACTGCGTAGTCTAGTAAAGGCTCCAACGGAGCTGACCATTTAGGCTATACATAATCGAGATACAACTACTTACATTGCCACAGTAAGCGTACAGTAGTCCTACGCTCCAACCTAGGTAGTTGCAAGAGAGTGCGGCGTTCACAGGTTGACAGTATTGCCAGAATCGATCCTTGCGCGCAATTGATTGTGTCTTTGTTGGGAATTCAACCCAACGTACCTCGAACAATTTTTAAAGCCCAACAAAGAGAACCGACTCGTCTCATGCTACTGCCATCGCGAGATATGACGTGAGTTTGGACCATGATACAAATGCCATCATGCCATCTCCCATCTTCCATCAACGACAACTCAATTCATCGTCGAACGCCAGCGCTCACCAATCAGTAATCCTTCCAGAAGCCTCCAAAGTACCAAGCTTGCAGGGCCCCCGAACTCCTCGTTATCGATAATCCACTTTCCAACATCTACTGAACCATGTCAGCCACTCCCCCCCCTGTCGTAATGTACTGTATGTGCATCTCAGCATGCGCCCCATACATGCCAAGGGACCAACTAGACCAGACACGACTTGGCGCCAGGTCTCGTTTCGGCCTCTTTAGTCTGTTCTGCTGCAGACCAAGCCTGCTTCTCTCCGTCCTGTGACTCACATCGAATTAGTGTGGGGGACAAACGCTTCTTGGGTAGGCATAGGACAACGGAGTGTATGGTAGGTATATTTCGAAAATTCGAATAAAACGATGAACAGAAAATGCATTTGAGACTCAAGTCGTGAGGTCGCAATGACAAGCATGTGGACAATTCTGACCATAATGCACAGAAAATCTACGTAGACGGTCTGAAACCCAGTCCCTGCGATACTCCAGTACTCAACGTAGTAAGCGTCGACTTAGAACTGCAAGGCGATATTGATCAACAAGAAACAGTGAACTGTGTTGTGCTGTGCATGGCGGTACTTGGCGGGGCTGATCGCTCTCCAGGACCCTTCAGGGCCGAAACAAAGGGTCTGGAGGTGGAAATCCGGAAGCGGGAACGATTGACGAGACGCAGAGTGCCAAACAACGAGTCATCAGAGTTGGATACGGCAAAGTATCTTCCTGTTGACGAATTGGCCGTCTGGATCGTTACGAATTTACAAATATGAATGGGGCCAACAGGTACATCAACTTAGAGGATACCACCCAGTTCGCGAATATGAGCCCGCAGTTGTAGTGTGGTGGGTTGAGGCAGAGTGAGTATGAACCGGTTCTGCTGAAGCCAGGCAGACCGCAAGTCGAGACAATCGCTAAGATGACCTGCTCTTGCTCATAAACTCGAAATAGATACTTTCAGTAGAATCCAGATTTGGTTCTCGGCGTTCTTGGTCAATTGGGCGTCGGGCAGCGAGAAAGAGGACGGCTGATTTAAGACATGAACCGTCACACACAGATGATACGCACCCCTCAGATACTGGGCGTCCCGTAGCGTTGCGATCGTGATTTGTCATGACATGAAGCGAGTAAGGAGGGGTAAAAAGATGATATTAATCTTCCTGTTGATAAAGTCGGTGCTCTAAGAAGTGAAGGGAAGACTAGTCAGCGAATTCGTTTGAATGCAACCGGTAATGGTGATGAAAACTCCCGTGTGATACTCTAAAATTCAGATGGCATCATGATCGCCCTGATAGGAGCATGTGTTTGATGTAGGGACGCGCATCTGCCGCTGAATAAACGCAGACTAGATCTCTTGTCCGGAGGCTTCTGTAGGAACAGCAAGATGGACCACAAGGATGGTACCTACCTTGGAAACTAGCTGGGTTTGGGAGGTTTGGCGCCGGCCTCGTGGACGTTGCCAATTCTGTCCAAGCCACGAAGCGCCGCTAAGTGTGATAGAAAGCTAAACAGGTGAGATGGAACGTGTACCTACATGCCGCATACCAAGGCTGCAATGGCGCGCGAACTCCTGCATCACCGCTGTCTAGGCGGACAGGATGGCCTGACAGCCAGCGTCAACCCTCCTCCTGTCTTGGAACTGTGAGCTGTGACTGCTGGCCTGCACAAGATCAGTATCCAGTAGTGCGATACGGATAGAACTACCTGGCCGGCGATCTCTGCGACCACCGATGCACCTCAGGCTGTCCTGGCATTGATGGTAACATATCCTTGGCAGCAATAATAGTATTACAGTACTCTGTACTCCGTAGATAGAGATAGTCTAGAGCCACGAGATGAAATTCTCGTTCAAGATATTGGACAATTTAACCCGTGGAGCTAAGGAAAGGGACCTGATCTCCGTCCCGCTGCTGGGCACGACATGGCCCTTCTTTTTGGTCCCGTTTCTTGAATCCCGGGGCTTAATACGGAGGCGGGCTGGCTGCTGGCCGAGGCTTTCGATTTGGCTGTCACTATTCAATTTTGAATTGCTTTTTTGCTCTTCTCATCTGCTTCATCATTCATTCGTACTCCACTCACACTAGGTCCAGTCTGAGATTCCTTATGCGAATTGACTTCGCAGCCCAATTCCTTGTCGTAGCCAAAAAGTAGGTAAGTACAGCAATTGCAATGATCAATTGGATTCTGTGTTGTCAAGAAATTGGACAATTAGGTGGGTGAGTGAGTCAGAGGACAACTACTTTGCGATACCAAGTTTGCTGCCCGTGATTGACAATTTGCTCTGCCTTGTTATAGTAGAGTACCTACGGAAGGTTAGTACCTACTGGATGTACAGGAGAATTGAAGGCACACCACCAGACAGCCCTAGTGATTCAGTGTGGGATGTTTTTGGGAAGGAAAGGGTCAGCCCGTCACCATCCGTCACCACCTCCATTGTGAAAAGGATCCACAAGATCCACCCCTCCCGTGCTTGACAAGAAGTCCCTGATGACCTTTGCACGACCGCACATGACTTGGTTTGAGGACCAGATGGGATGGGGGGGATTGGGGAATGAAGACGAGCGACGAGACCAATTGACCGAGATAATTGAAATGGTTGCTACGTCAATCCTCACACAGGCACACTCAACAATGCAAGATTCAATTATTTACCCTCTAGTTGTCAAGTCAAGTCAATTCGATTCAATGTCTATTCCAGAACAATGGATTGGCCAACCGAACTCTAATCGAACCTTCTATATGTACAGTACATTCTTCTAGATCCACTTCTATTCATGCTCAGGGTGGATGGAAGTGCTTAGAACTGAAGATCCCCTACAGTTGTTAGTGCCAGAGCAATGAGTGAGCTGTAGGTATCAGGTGGGTCGAAAAATAATCCGCACACGGAGAGCTGCTGATAGAAATATCGTTCGTCATCAAGGTTGAGAAGTGACCTGCTTATTTCTGTCGCCACCCTCACTTTACTAGTTAAGGAGCTTTGGTGTGCGGGTTATTATTCGACCCACCTAGGCGCACAGAGGTATGCTACGGCACAGTACTCAACCACTAGAGAACCACCAAGGGACAGAATGAGCGTCCAACCAGTCAAGTATTGATAAGGGAAAGGAGGCTGCAAAAATGACATGTCTATTGGACGTTGGATGACTGAAAGCATGTACCGTATTCCAAGCATTGATTAGAGAACCAAGAAGGAAAAAGAGGCCATGCATAGGCGTGTACTTAGTAAGATTCACATCGTTGCATTTTCACATCTCATTGTGGCTGCGCCAAATCCACGTTTCTTTTACTATATACACGCCTGATCGATCTCCTATCTTCTGCCCCGTCCCTGGTCCCTCCTCCTTCTTTGACCTTTCCCGTCCGTCTTCTTTCCTCCGTTTCCATGAGACGCCACTGTGTGAGTGTGAGAGCCATTGACTGAAAGAATTGGATTAGATCTAACTAAGAGTATTGTATGTATTATCCGGTCCCTCCATACAGTAATATCAACTATGACACGCGTCTCCTGGTGCTCTTGCTCTTGCTCCTTCCCTTCTCCTCCCCTTTGCTCTCCTGCTCTCCTCGCTCTTGCCTACACTGTAACTTCAAGCATCACTAATGGACCCTTAATCTCTCCTGTTGATCCCCGCTGTATTGTTTTAACCTCAAGCATTAATTAATTGCCTTGCGACTGAACGGAGCATCAATCGATATCTCGCTCCATTGGCCTGAACCCCCACACGCCTATCCTGTCCTGTCTGCTTGCTCAAGCGCACAGTCATTTCGACGGTTCCTGCTCTGGCGCCGTCTCGAAACGAAAGGCCTCTTTCGCTCAACTGCTGCTTTCGCAGGGGAGGAATAGTCGATTACGACCTAATCTATCCCCAATTAGAATTTCGTTGAGGAAGGTGAAAAAGGCACCTACTCTGTACCAAGACAAAGGTTGACCTGACCGACCTCCTTTCTTTGGGCTCGCTCTCTCATCTCTATCCGCATCTCTCGCCTCACGTTGACCTGCTGCGCAAAAAGCTTCAAGCATATACACCTCTCAATTCAGATTGAAAAGAAAACCTTGATTTGCAATTAACCTCACCCTTTTCTTTCGTCTGATTTTTATTTTGATTCTCGTGTGTGTGGCTATATGCGCACATGCGCGCAAACTTATTGCTTGCTCCATTGCTATTTATGTCAAGCCCAACCTGTTTCCTTCTTTTTTCACAAGTCTGAGTTTCAACCCTTTCATCGAGCATTCGCAAACCTCGCTCCGACTCTGTCTCATCGATCATTGTTTCGCGTGAAACAGTACTTTTCAGGCCAATTCGTACATCATAAGACTCATTGAGACGGATCGACTGCTTTACTCGCCAGGCCATCGGTATTTCATCAATCAACAATCATCCATTGACCAACTAGCTTGGACTATTTCCCTGCCACATCATCAAGTCCTCGAATGACCCTCAAAAGTCGTCAGGTTACGGCCAAATTAATTGTCCAGTCGGCAGTATCGAGTGCCATTGCTCTCAAAAGTCATACGGTCTGGTACGGTGTCAGTCCCACAGATCGGGTCTTGCTCTTTGGTCTTTCGGACCTATATCTCACCCCCCCCTTCTTGTTAAC
>JAAVUD010000239.1:0-83786 GCA_014898915.1 Fusarium chlamydosporum | reverse complement strand
CCCGTAGCCCATCGCCCCCATTTCTTTCTTGAAACAAATGATCAATCTTCTCCACCGCGACCTCACCTTTATCGGCTTCAAAATGCGCCCCAACAAGTGAAGTGATGCCCAGTCTCGCTTGCACGTCTCCAACATCGCCACTCAAGGCCAAGAAAGCGAGAACCGTAAGAATCAGCCCTAGTAGCACAAGAAGCAAGTTTGCAACAACGAGGCAAGCCAGAGGTCCTTTGGGCACCTTTGCTACGAGCTTTGAAGATCTAGTCTGAGCTTCGACTGCTGGTGCTGACAGTAAGGCTCCTCCAATGGCACCTAGGACGGTTCGACTATATGTTTTGGCGAACCTATTGGCAACTTCTTGCGCTGTGTCGCTCTGCCAGACATCGAGACTTGTTTGTTGTAGAATGTATGAGTCGCCAACGTGAGTATATCCTTGGGTGCCCATCACGATGTTGGTAGTAGAAGCGTTACTTGGCGTGTATGAGAAACTTGTGACGGAGCCATTTATGGAAGTGTATGTCCAGTCGAGAACCTTGGTGCTACACAGCAAAGCGAAAAGTGTTGATCCATGAAGGCCGCTGGCGATATCAGGATCATTAATCAGGCCTCGTTCCACATTTCGACCTAGGTTCTGGTTGACGCTAACTATGGCAGTAAAATAATATGGATTTGGTAATGAAACGAGAACGGAAGAATTGTCCTTCAGTGAAGAGTCGGTGAAATAGGTCAGGACCATAGCGTCTACCTGAGTGGTCGGGATGATGCCTTGCACTGGACCAAAATCGCAGTCGTATTTCGCCTGGGGACCTGAAATACCGTCTTCATTTATACAATGATTCGTAACAACTTTGCATTGAGAAGTTGCCCCGAAAGATGTAGCTGTGTAGTCTACGTTGGCGTTCCGGCTGGTTGGGCGAAGGCCGATGAAGGCATAACTTTTGCCAGTGGAGTCGGCGGCCTGCTGAACCATATTTGTACTGGAGACGTTGGCGAGGAGTTCTAGTGATGGCTCGCTGTTGATTAAAAAGGTATTGGCAGCAGCACTGTTGAGAGTACATCCGCCTCTGAAGGTGCTGTTTATGTTTGTGCAGTTTTCATTGAATCTGAAGCTGGCGTCGTCAAACGTTGTTGGCGCGAATTGTGTTAATGGAACGGTCTTCGTCACAAAATGCAGCCATGTATCCGTAGCAAAGATAAGCATGCTTTATACACTTAGTCGTGAACTAGATCGGAGGCAGTCTTTATGCGCAGTTGTTACTTACCTGAGAAGGGAAGACAGTGCTAGCATCCATGTCATGAATGTCAGTGGCCGTGTCATGGGTGCCCTCTTCCTTTTCGAAATGAAGAAGTAGGTGATGCAGCTCCACAAAGCGCTGAGTGAGGCATTGCTCATGATCCGAAGAACTAAAGCATATTGATATGGAGTTGGTTGTCTCGATGTATCGCGATTCTGAGTCGCTCGAATTAATATTCTTGACACCGGAAATGACACCAAAGTTAGCAGAAATGGCAGGATAAGCGGTGCCATTGTGCTGGACCACGACGCGACAATGATAAGGGTTGTAGCGGAGAGGTCAACATAGATAGCATTGTGATCTGTAGATGCTGCAGCTTTGAACTTGGAAAAGATAGGGCTATGGGGAGTGACTTGGTAGTGCAAGACTAGCCCAAGAAGCAAAGCAGAGAAGACAACAAGAGGGATCGATGATATCATGCATGCGAGCCAAATGTCCCCAACGACCCCGCGAATTCGAGTGCTGGGGTTTGGGACCTCTGTGGTAAGGGTAGGCACCGTTGGCTGATATGTATGATCAGGCTCTGGGCCCCGACCATGATGGTATGGGGACTTCATACTGTTTCAAGGTAAGTGGTCACCGCGGGAGAAAGGAAAAGAAAATAAAGAAATAAGAAGAGCCATCGTAAAGACCCGCCCTATTATATCTCAATCGCTGTGACATCGGCTCAAATAACTCGAATGACATTTTGTTTCTTTCTTTTCCCTTCCAGCAGTTCGAGTCTGGATTGAAAGTGGTTGTCAATAGTTCCGCAGTCTGCTTTAAGCCTTGCTGGGGTTGAAATTCAAGATTGCAATTATCACAGGCAATAAATTGGTGTGGCTTGGTGATGTCAGCCAATTGAAAAGGAGTGAAACAGCCCACAGTGGTATGATTCGTTAATCAGTTCAGGCCAGACACTGCGCACAGGGCCCTTCTGGTCATGTGTTGCTGCCAAAGGGATGTGTGACATCTGAATCCCTGCTCATACTAGGGCGATTACCTAAGGCATGTAGAGCCCGTGACCCTTAGAGGCTTGTGCTGCTCAAAGAGATAATTAGTGATGTAAATATTGCATAAGCCGTCATCGACTCACGATATATAGCGTAATGGCATCTAAAGATTCCTATTGGTCACACATATAATGCGGGTCAAAGCTTCCCTTGAAAATATCACTTGTTTCAATTCAGAGTTAACAGATGACAATCCTACAAGTACTTGGATGGACGTAAAGATGCAATAGATACAAGCTATCATCGACCCGCTCTTTAGAGCCCAACAGAATGAATCAACCAGCTGTAGCTAATGACTGACCCTCGAAAGACAAAATCTACAACACCAACCGCCCTAGCAGGATAAGTATGCCGTCTGGTACCTGTAAGCGTGAGATAAGCTTTACCTTTTAGGCCGGTTCTGCTAAGACTGAGGCCAAATCCTATACTTGCGGCGTGTGAAATTTGCCGGAAGCATAAAGTTAAGGTATGCAAATATATGTAGAATCTAGGTTCAGGGGGGAGGAAGCAGCGGATATCGGAAGGTGAAAGTGATGATGTTGCGGATTTAGAGGGCTTAGTACTTTGATTGGAGATAATTATACACCACCACAGGTTTCTATAGAACCGGTGGAACTACCAATCTTTTTGCAGCCATCTCTTTCTATGGGGTAAGCTAGTGCGCGCCCTTGCGCCTTGTACGCGACATTCAATAGCGGGGCGTTGTCATCAGCCATAAGCGCCAAGCAAACCAAATCAAAGACATAAAATAAGCCATGAACCTAAGAAAATGGTTTATCCTTTAAAAATCGTGACATCTATTGCCCGAAACTCAAACATAAAATGTCTCAAGCAACCTCAATCCCAGGAGTCCTCTCCTCGTTCACCGAAAAATGGTCTCCTCGACTCGTCGCTTCAATCAACGACCACGACGTCAAAGTCGCCAAGATCGATGGTGCATTCATCTGGCACGCACACCCAGACTCAGAAGAGCTCTTTTACCTACTATCCGGAAGATTGACGATGGAGATCCAAGGCGAAGAGCCTGTTGTTATGAAGGAAGGAGATATGTATGTTGTGCCGAAGGGCGTTACGCATAAGCCTGTGGCGGAGAATGCGATTATCATGATGGTGGAACGGGAAGGGACTGTCAATACGGGAGATCAGACAGATTCTGAGAGGACAAAGGAAGCCGAGGATGTAAGAAATGGCATTTAAGAGTGCTTGTCTGGGTAGAAGTCTAATATTGTTTGCCTTCCAAATGACTTGGTGGTTCGATGGTGTACTTTCTCATAATCTCATAACATTTGCCTGAAATAGCCCTGGCCTCGGATGAGAGAAATTCATCATCATGTCTAATTTGTACGAAACGCTTTTTCCAGTGCTCCCAGTGTTCATACATGGTGACCTCTATCATGTAAGTCTTGTCTCTCCGGCCTCGCATCGCCCTCTCAAAGGCCTTGTTTTGGCATGGCTGTAAATTCTCTGCCAATTTGGATCCAGCAATGTCCAACCATGGGAGAATCTCGTGGATGGTACACTCAAGATCCGGCTGCTCAAGGCATATGAGATTGATAGCTCTGTACGCCCAATCGCTGTCGACGGGATAAAGATCGTAGAGATACATCTTCGCTTCCAGACTCCCTGCCTTCTTGTAAAAGTCAATACTGCACGGATCCCGGTTTCTGAAAATGATATAACAATCTTGCCAGAGTTTAGAAAAACTGGGCAGCCTCCACCAGTGTAGTTTCGGGGTAGGTGGAACACTCTGAATGGCGACCAGTAGATCCATAATTAACTCGCAATCTTGATCAAAATACATTAGGGTTTCAGTAAGAAGGCGCATTATACGCCGGAGACCTTGGAGTATGGGCCTAACCGTTGGATCCGGGATTCGGTTATTTTGTAGCTCCACTATAGTTGTGAAAGCCCGTGCGGCGTATTCTGCATCGACTTCCCCGTTGAGATAGTTGCAGAGGGTGATGGCTTCATCTAGGTGGCATTTCTGGCTCGTGTGTTTAAGGTCCTCAAGCGTGGGTGCTGCTCTAGAGATAATCCATTCATCCCTGGCGGATAGTGTCATCTTTATGCAACCCGTTGGAAGAAACAATAGCGGCGATTGTGTTGAGGCAGCCTTTTCTTTCCTTGATTTGCTTATTCCCACGATTCAAAGTCGTGAGTTATCTGCCGCCTGCTAAATGTTTAATTGCTCACTATTGGCGGAAAACGCTTGTTGGGCTTGTCACGTGCAACATTATGACGTCTTTGCCAGTCTAGGTACCTTAAAGATATCCACTTGTCTATAGTTGGCAATATAGACGCACAAAGCCTTAATTTGAAAGATCTTAAGTATAGAAGTCGAGCCATGTGATTACAAACTATAAACGCCAAAAACACAGGATAGTTATTGTAGATATATTTTAACCCAGTGAGTAGACCAGTATTGTTTAAAAATAATGACCTGAAGGCCACCTACGACGCTTCCGAGCTAATCATGTTAGTTTAGGTGCATGGCTTCCAAGGTACAACTTCTGTGACGGTAAGCCTCTTCTATCATATCGCCTGACTAAGCGTTACACATATGCAGTCAGCCTCATCGAAATTCCAATCCTTCACACATAACAGCTCACTCCCTGTTGGATACAGACTACGCAGGTTACATCATAAGCATGTGTCGCATTCTGTGTTGCATGGCAATCCGGGGCTATGTCTCTGATGAAAACCCCACCAATTATTTAGCAGCTTTTATCATAAAGTCCCGCCCTTTAATGTTGCTATAAATAACATGGCAGCGGCATATGGCACTCCAACGTCGATACCAGATTATTCAGTAGGCCTTGGCTGTCTAAATCTCCAGACCCAACCTAAATTAAGAAGCTGTCATCAACTTCTGCGCGCCTTCATATATAGCCCCACGCCACCATGCGTTCCGGTATCAAGTCACACAAAGCGTTCTCTGACCATGTCGTGATACTATCTTGGTATGACCTGTCTCGGGCATTTCTCTGTATTAAAGACCGTCATGCTCCGCCACGTCAGCTTTCTTTCGTATTTCAGTCATTTGACCCATCACAAAATAACACTACTGTTTATCAACCCTCAAGGTGGTTTGTCTCAGATTCTTGCCAAGTTTATTCCAACGACATGTCCCTCAATACACCCGCTGCGGGCCAATTTGTCCCGGTTATCAATCCCGAGGCTGTATCCTATGTCGATCGGGACCTGTTGTTCAATTATTCCACTAGTACTGTGGATATGCCAACAGGTTACAAACATCGCCAATATCGGCTTTTCGGGTATAACTTGCCCTGGTATGCGTCGCCGAAGATCCAATTGGGTATAGTTGCCTTTGTATGCTTTGTGTGTCCTAGTATGTTTAATGCATTAACTGGGATGGGAGGGGGAGGGAAGAAAGACTCAACACTAGCAAACAATGTGGTAAGTACAAAACCACAACGAGGAATATCGATAGTAACTGGTCACAGAACACAGCTTTGTATAGCACATTTGCTGTCGTTGGCTTCTTTGGGGGAACAATTGTCAACGCCTCAGTGTTAAGCTAACGCTCGCCTTGGGCGGTATCGGGTACAGGATCTATACCATCAGTCTTCTACTTCCAATTCACTTTGATAGTAATATCCGAGGTTTCAACATTTTTTTAAAGGTGCTTCTCGGGTTCTGCGCAGCTATGCTATGGACTGCCCAAGGCACGATCGTGACCTCATATCCGCATGAGGACAGGAAAGGACATTGCTTTGCTTGGTTTTTGGGGCATGGTCAATATGGGGGCAGTTATTGGAAAATTGGTAAGTGAATATCATTTTGCGTCAACCCTCGGGGCTATTGTAATAACCCCACCGCTGCCATCATTATGAGTCCTCGTCTCCGTAGCTAACATGCAACTCCTCTTTTAGATTACCCTTGGCGATAACTTTCGAACCAAGGAGAATAGAGACGTCAGTGATGGTACATACATCGGTTTTATCGTCCTTATGCTTTTCGGCGCCGCAATAGCCGTTTTTCTCTGCAACGGAAACGACGTCATCCACAAAGACTGGTCATATATCATCTTGATGAAGAACCCAACTTGGCAAAGCGAATTGGCTGGCCTGTTTGAAACAGTTCGCTTTGAACCCTTCATCATCTTCCTATCTCCGATGTTCGTCTCATCCAATTGGTTCTATGTCTATCAGCAGAATCCTGTCAATGGAGCCTACTTCACAACGAGGATCAAGGCTTTAAACAGCCTTCTGTATTGGCTGGTGCAGATTGCGGCTGCTGCCATCTGGGGCTATCTGCTAGACTTGGAATATTTACGGCGAACTATGAGAGCTAAAAATGCTCTTGTGGTTCTTTTCATCATGACTTTTGTGGTATGGGGTGGATGCTTTGTACATGAGAGAACATATAACAGAGCTATAACTGATGAGGAGGATGGTAAGGATTGAGGTGATTCAGGTTATGTTGGGCCCTTGGTTCTTTATACCTTCTATGGCTTCTATGATGCTGCTTGGCAAGCTACCGTGTACTGGTGTGTATCGTGACTCATGGTTCTTTTTTCCTTTTTAAATTTCTTTATGCTAACTCGAGTAGGTTCATAGGTGCTCTGTCTAACCCAGGCCGTCGATGTGCAAATTACATTGGCTTTTACAGGGGGATTTAATCAGCAGTCGAGGCTATATCTAATAACCTTAATGCTAGGCAAGTCTCGTTTGAAGCACAGTTCATCAGCAACTGGGTTCTTCTCGCTTCGCACTAGTCATTGCCGCACCAGTTATATTTCTCAATGTCAAGGATCATGTGGCAGTTGAAGAAGACTCGAATAAACAGATGAAACATTGGCTGATCTTGTTCCTCAGTGCGATCTTGCGAGCTCAGCAACCGTAGGGGCGAACCATAACAGTAAGAAGTCGAACCGAAGCGGTCCTGGACTTACTGCAGTCTGACTCTGACGTTCAGTCGAATTAGGCAATATCGATATTCGCGCCAAGCTTTTGTGACATTGGTGAGATGCTATTCGTGATTTGTACTACTGTGGGCCGGAGTTTCCCAATGGTGGCGATTCATAGTATTGCATTGCGATAAACAATAACAGGCCTATCTTGACACAGCATATCTGAAATAATCTAGCGTACCATTGCATGCTCACATGCACACATTGTTATTAAGGTGGAAATGGTATTACGTGATCAATCCATGCGTTAAACCCCATCGAGAAAATATTACATTGTGTGTCCAACGATGTCTCGCCCTTCGCAACCCGATAAGTCGCGAGTGCTGATCTTGGCGATAAATGCTGCTGACCATCCGTGCACAGATTATGCATAGCTCTGATTATCCGTTGTATGGCCAATCAAGATTCGTGTCGTCCGAAGACCTTCGGGCTTACGTTTACACCAAGATCTGTACACACGGTCCTGTTTACATCACGAACTATCAGATATAAAGTGCTGGTCCATGGACTCCGTAAGACTACTTTTATCAGATCATCCAGCCGAAACCAACTGATCATAAAGCATTACTGCAAATATGAAATGTTCAAGCTGTCTTTTCCTCATCCTTCCTCTGGCCTCAGCTACCAAGGCGACCCAGCCTCGGAAGAACAATACTCCCGAACCAGCAACATCCGCAGAATGCTGCCCCTTCACATACAAGCAAACATGCACCAAGAACCTTGAAAGAATGTATCACATTAAACTCTTCTACAATCGGAAGAAGGGTCTCACTCCAGAAGAGTTTAACGACTACTGGGCAAACAACCACACCAAGACCGCTGGAGACTTCCATCTACGTATGGGTGTTCACAGGTACTCACAGGTAGTCATCCCACCCCTTTCACCTTAATGATCGTTAACGTCCATCTTCAGTATCACTCCACTCCTGAGTATCGCGACTTTCTTCGTGTCCCTGGTGCAGCCCCAGTCCTGGAATTTGATGGCGGGGCTGAATTCTGGGTACAGGACATGGAAACTTTCCAAACTATAGGGGCTGATCCATTTTATACCGATGTTATACAGCGTGACGAGGCTAACTTTATCGACATGGAGTCTATGAGAATGATTGTCGGTGTTGACTATATAGTTGTAGAGAACCAAAACTCTGTTACAGAGCATGGACGATCGTTCTAGGATGGCTGGATTATGGGCCGATATTTAGACGGAGGAGACGACCCTTTCTTTCAAGCTACGGGAATGCATGAAGATTTATCTTCTTACTCAATTCATTTATTTACTGTTTGTTCTTGTTCATATACTTTATACTCCGCTTCCGCCCATAGCCCACTTCACTCGATTCCAACGCGGCTAGCTCATCCAACTCCCGTTTCTCATCCTCACTTGGCTCTGACTCAATTAGCTGCTTCGGCTCTCTCAATCTTAGAGGATCCATGTGCTTCTTGATAACCCCCAATGTATTGCCTGCTGGAAGAAATTCTGCATCTTTATCACTAGAACCCACTCTTAGAAATGATTTGGCTGTCTTTGTTTTATTCAAATCACAACCCAGATATCCTGCTCCTTCTCTACCGCGGTTCCAAGCCTCGAAGCCCAATATGTACAGAAATTTGTCCATGATTCGTTCTTCCCAGTCAATTGGCGCTGAACTACTGCTTAGAGACCATGCCTGGGCTGTACATAAAGCTTCGATGCATTGCCTCATCTCCTGCTGTCTTTCGTCTTTGGTCGGCGGTATCCTACCGCCAAAAGCCTCGATATAGGACTTGAACGGTGAGTTGTAACTGTGGAATGCCACCGGTGCCCAGTATTTATAACCATCATTTTCAACCATGTCATTAGGGAAAGCGCCAGTGACGCCGAGGCATAATATAATGACTATTACCTTGTCGATAGCAGTCTGCCATCCATCGTTGAGGGAGCTCCATTGATAGTCTTGCATATGAGAAACTTGGTCAGGATGCAATTGGGGCCATGAAGCCAGACGAATCAACGACACAATCTGCCCACATGCGATGAGTGCTTTGATACCGCATACGCGACGGGTTTTATCGTCCGGATGTTGAATTTTGGTAGTCCACCATGACATTTGCATCATATCGGGCGACATTGGTCTTGAGTGCGTTACAGCCAGACTGAGCGGTCTTGTGTAAGCTTCGTCAAGGACGTCATCTGTGAATAGTTTGAAGCCTGTAATATTGTACTTTCGCTCAGTCGCTTCACGCCCAGCGACTTTCAGTTTTCTACTGAATGAAGATGCAAAGCGTCGTACATGAGGTACCCATTCTTCTTTCGAGTCATTTGGCACCAGGATCAAGAGCTTGCGGGCCCCGTGCTCTGAAACGAATGATTGGTATGACCGCTTGTACCATTGATCTTGACGCTGAGAGTGCGTGGGGATGATCTGAAAATGTTTTGATAAGAGACTCGCCAGCTCGCTGGTTAAGTTTTCGATATCCATGGCTAGGAAGGAGAGAGCTCTTCGATGCTGTAAATGTTTAAAGAAGGAATAAGTTGGTTGCCACATGGTCAAATATTGCTTGATATTTAAGCTAAGCCTCAATGCACAGCCACACGCCGTTTGAGTCATAATCGCAAAGCGGAGCGCTAAGCATACCTGCATAGATATGAGCAAGATGCTCAATGTCGATTCTTTGAAGTGGCTTCATACAGCGCTGTAAAGTTGAGGGCGATCAAATCGAACCAGAATATATCAATTGACATCGCCATGGGAAATGGACCCTCAGCCACATTCCGAGTCGTCGACCAATTCGTCATGCAGGCTCTTCAACTCTTCACGCATTGACTCGGGGCTAGCATTCTCCACAAGACATTTAAAGTCGAGCAGTTTTATGCCCTTTTCCATGACGAGAAAGTTGTATCGGTCCACATCCCCATGCATGAATCCCATTTCATTGAGTTCTCCTAGAGCTACTTGGCAGATGCTCAGATCCCGCAATGAAGCTGAGTATCCCTCTATTTTCTTTGTGATAAAACCCGTGATGCGTCCTTTTCGTGTACATGACCAAGGAAGGGCGGGGCAGCTCTGGAACTCTCAAGCAGCTGGTGTGCTCTTGCTTTCCATTCGATACGAGCTACCTCTCATACGAAACGTGTTATATTGGCGATGATAGTTGTTGACGAAGCTAGGGTTGAATATGAGACGGCTTCGAAAGTCATTGCTGTTGGTTGTCTCGCTGTCCCCATTTCAAGGCAATCGACCTGAGTGTGATGCCATCGAAATTTGATGCCAGCTAGTGTTCTGTCTGAGAAGGAAGTTTTCAGGCCGCCGTGGATTCCATCTCTCGAGATGTGAGCCACGGTCAGTTCCTCGCTGTAAGACAGGCAGGGTAGAGATCGAAGAGGGAATGGGAGCGCATCTCTGTTGAAGGTTCCAGGAGAGATGATGGGATATATGATTTGGTTTCCGCCTCGCAGTCGGTATTTGTTTTCGAAAGAATCGTGATCATCCACTTTCATCGTAGAATGATGGGATTGGATGACTCGAAATGCATATACTTTTTATTCCCTCATTTTGAAGTAACCGCGACTTCGAACAGCCTCTGGTAGTTCAGCTGGCTTCTTCATACCTCCTAAACTCGATGTCCACAGCATCCGTGCTTTTTCACACAACCGAAAATGTTTCAAAAAGCCATTTCGCGCATACACTTTGTCTCGAGTCTCGAATGCCCATCTTCCATCTCTGCTGCTGATAATGTCTTCTTCGAAGAGCAAGTTGACACCCGGTATATGACTTCCGGTGTTCTATATCGCCTGTTGATTTATCATAACAAAGAAGTGCGCACGAATCCATAAAGTTGAATTTTCTATATCGTTCTGGACGCGCGGACTGGGGTTGCGCCAATGCATAGGGTTGCAGTCCGCAGACTAAACTAACCTCCTGAAGAGAGACGGTCGCAATGCGGGATTTGTACACGGATTCCCCCATCGTATACGTTCCAAGCAAGGTCTTGAACGACTTCACTCGGCCTAACTCGACCTTAGTCAAGCGAAATCGTTTTCGGACAGAGGCCAGGGTTTGCAGTTGGATCTTTGGGGCCTCTTTGAGGTATTTGAAGCAACATCGCTGCCATGTCAGGAGAGACATAATCCACCAAATTTGCCACGAAGACTACAAGTCTCGGTACACGACGCATTATAAAAGTCGAGTAGAGAAATTCCACTGGCAAATCACGTTCTTAGTAAGGCACGGAAAAGGTTCAAACCATGTAAAGGTATCATCTGATACTTCTTGAAAAAATCAATCGTTTTTCTCGATTAGATGTTGGTTTGTCGAAACCTAAAAAGAGAACGCATTTGAAGACGGGATTGTGTGTCATGTAACAGCTCGATTGGTAGCCGATTGAGGGAGTCGAGACCAGCGTTCGAAATCCACCGGAAGGGTGTTGCTATTGTCGGGCGAATACACACGTGTTCACTAGACGGGAGCCAGATCACAGAGAGATCAAAGTCTCTGCGATGGTAGGCGGCGACCCGAACAATGGCATCGGTATGTTCTTCGTCGAAACGGTATTCCGTGGCGGAGCGATATCCGCGAGGCATGGAGCTAGCCATCCACAAATGATATGGGGTTGCGTATCATCCGTTATATGACCTGCACGTCTCGTTAAGGAACCGCGACCATCAAGTGCCATTCCCGCGCTGGGCGGCGCTGCGTTTGGCTCGTTTTTACAATCTGATTACCCCTTGAAGATCGATTCGAAGCCGGATAAAGACCGGCTCATCAAGAGGAGGATCTTTCAGATGGGGCCAAAGAAAGTGGGGGACGAGGACAGGAACGATTATGTACATCGAGAACGCAAGAAGGCCTCGTCATGGCCAGGAGCCGGGATGGTTTTTTGCTGAAACTGCAGCGTAACGCGTCGAGACACGCGAAAATACCAAGAAAGACGCCACTCTAATTGGTGCTAAGCCACAAATCACCACTGGGCTGAAGATCAGATAGAGTGGTCAATGCGTTGTGGAATTCTTGTTATGTCATGTAGTGACAGAAAGCGAATGATCCTGGCTTTAATGATATTTTATTACGCTAGTTCCTGAGAGGGTCAAGAACCATCACAGTAGGCTGAAATGCTGACAGGTAACAGACCTGACAAAAAAAGGGATATTCATCTGGTTGGGCCTTATGGCTGGAAGCGTCTCGTTTTGAAAGAGTACTATTTTTATAATTAAGACGTACTATGATTGAAGCTCGAATAGTCTTCACGGAGAACAAAGGCACATGTTACGAGGCGCTGTAACAAACTCAAAAACCATTCCAGAAAGGTGAACAGATTGCAAGTGGAAGTACGACACACGAGTCAACATAGCAAAGATATGAATTCAACAAGTCCTAATACACATATCGAAAAGGTAATATTTCCAGCTATTCTATTGCTTTCTTCTAACTGCGGAAGTAAATGTAGGTCTTTGAAGCGACAAAGTATAGGGTTGGTAATTCAACCGACTATAATTACATAAGCTGAAGATTCACGAATGACGTCACCGAGAAATGGTCAAAGTGGGCCTTCAGCCGTCCAATCGATCTAAGCCAAGCCAAAGCTCATTTCTGGAGCCACTGGTAACAATTTTGTTTAAGCCACCGTTGAATAAGGAAAATGTCTCCAATTAACTTATGTGGAGTTCCAGATCTATAAGTCGCGGACTTCGGCATTCCAGCCAGCCCGAAATTAGGTCTGTTGTGTTCTATTTCTTGCTGCTTGTCTCAATTTTCCTTTTGTAACATCGGTTCTTCACCCTTGGAAAAGCTCAATCATGGCTCGACTACCGTCCCTCTTTCGACAACGACTAGCTCTTGCTGCCAAAGTCGCAGCAGGGGTCTCCATCACTGGCGCTGCGAGTTTTCATTTTGTAACGAGAAAATGTTACTTCGAACCTTTTGGCCCCGAAAATGGCAGATCGCTTTTCGAGCATGCCCTAATGAAGCAAATCAACCCTTGGAACAAGCCGGTTTCGGCTGACTCTTGCGTGAGAGAGGTGCCATTTAATAAACTCGATAAAGTTCTCTTGGAGGATGCAGGGAACGGTGGGACGATGCTGATTGAGAGATTCACAGCAGGAATTTGGGGAGGGTTTGGTAAGACCTGGGAGGCTATTGTGCTATGTATAGAATTATATAGCTAACATTATCCAGGATATGCTATCCAAAGAAGACTCATGTCATTATTTAAGGATGAGACAAGCAAGAATGATATATGGGAGAAAAAGGATCTTCTGGAGTGCACTTATGAACCAGGTATGTTTGCCGGTCTGATACGCTATCTCTCTGACAACAAATAGGCACGTACTTCACGCATCACTTCGTAGTTCTTTCGAAAACTCCAACATGCGTCACGATGAGAGGATGCTTTGATACTCATCAGTCACCGCCAGTGCCAATGGATATCGATAATCTTGTCGAAATTCGGGCTGAACTAGATGAAGCGAAACAGGTGGCGATCCTTAGGCTCAGGGTTCTTACCTTTGATGGAAGGGAACGAGCAGATGATAAGGAACACCCTTTCGGCGGGGTACCAGGATGGCTGCACCTACGGTATTCCACTTTGTTAGTTGAATCAGGAGCTAGAAACTGCTTGCAGTAATCCATGGCTTATACCAGATAGCCTGGAATATAGCTTCCTGTTAGCATGAGAATCCAGATATTCGATCAATTCAGCCACCTAGGAAAGACCGCCGACGGATGACAGGTTGCGAAACTTGGGGGTAGTTTCACGACCCAGCAGTCTATCCCTTCGAGGGGGAAGTTATCGTTGGGTAAACGCATGGTCTTTTATTCACCACTACTCGTCGTAGAAACCATGTTCGTCTATATATCGTGGATCCCAATGTGGTGTATTTCTTTCAATCGGCTACGACGCTAGAAGCGAAATTCAGACAAGCCAATATACTGACGCGCTATGTAATATTCAATGACACTCTGTTATAGATGATACAACCGTCCCACGATATCTAAACTTCTGCCTAATACTCAATTACGTTATCGGCGCAGGCGTAGATGTGGACCTGGTAGTGGAGTGAGGCGTCGAGAAAGCGGATGCACAGTTGGCGATCGGTCTGCCATAGACGCAACCTGGACCGAGCAAGGCGATCCTCGCCTGAGCCATGGCTAGGACGTTCCTCTATAGCATATCTGACACTTTTTAGACATGACGTGTTGTAGACTGAAGTGTTCAAGCCGAAGATATTATGATGTTTTGAGTATTCAGGGAGTTGGCTATCAAAAAAGTTGTGTATCTGATTGTTTAGGAACTAGGAGTTCAAAATATTGAAGTTTGCCTGGGGCCCTCTTCTTTATACTTCTGACAATGGATTCTCTCACTTTGTCTCGTGGTTTCTGTCCCTTCTGAAAAACTCACTTTACTCGATGCTAACTACCCATTGCCTTTCGATGACCTGTCACAGGCTTACTGTATATACAAGCCCAGCAAGGTTGACGTGGAGGCATGGTTCAGATACCCGGGCCTGCTAGAAAGACACAGAGGGGTGACATGGCGGGTTGGTATTTCGGAAGACAGCCATCCTATACACCAAATTCTAAACGGATGCGGCCCAGAAATCTCATATAATCTTTGCCGTCTCAATTTGCGAAAAGTCAGCGGGGTCTCACGATCATATTCGATTTTTCAAGAGCTGAATAGCTCAAAAGAAGTCGAATTCCTTGATGGGGTTACTCGGTGTAGATCCCCATGCCGCTGAAATACTATAGTGCTGCGAGCTTGGGGTGAGCTGTCTTGGCTGCTGCTCTTAGCTGGTGGTTATGCTTCGGTTGTGGGTAGTTGATGTTGACATGGAAGAGTGTAGCGATTGAATTTAATTGATGTGATATGTTGTCATGTTTTTATTGTCAAATCAATTTAGCAGGTTAAGATGTGTGGCTCACTTATCCAGCTAACTCACTTATCAAGCACGTTAATGCTATAGAATAGTTGAACCTACAAAGGACTGTTAAGATACTTAACATAAGATAAATGAAATTTGAGGCTCGCAGCAATAACTACTCTTTTTCAGTCTATGTGTTCGATAACCTCATCCTATAGTTTAGACTTGCGCCCTGACAAAGGTAATAGTCTGCAACCAGGTCGCTCGCTCTGACATCCAACCACCCAGCTTCCTTATCATTTATCCCAAAGCTTAGCCAAACCTCGTCATCGAGAAAGCCGTGGCTTGTTAGTGGGAATTGCTTATGGTGCATGAAGTATGTCATGCTCCCCGTCCAGGCGAAGGTCTTGTCCTGAACCTCGCCATGATATGAAAGCAATTTGCTAACACTAAGCATATTATATGGCGGGATAGGAGAGTATGTTATAATACGTCGGTCATACCACGTTGGCTTGTCAGTGCGATGGTGTACCATTCCTAGCATAACGGTGTTCTCTGTGGTGGGTTTACAGGTCCCACGGTTGCAGAGCGTCAAACTGAGCATAGGGGTAGCCTGGTGGACATGGCTGTCAGAGAGCATAACGTCATTGAGGCAAGTATGACCTTTACTCCGCCAGGTATCCTTTGCCTTGATGTATGGTGGGTAAGGTGCCTCAACAGCAGAGATCTGGTCCTCCTCGAGGGATATCTTATCAACGCTACCTTCCTGTCCGAGACGGTATAATTGACCTGGCTCAACCATGAAGAGGAGCTCTTCCTTATCGTCGGCAAAGGGGCCCTGCAAAGGCGCCCAATTCTTCTCGCGCTGGTACCGCGGGTCGTCTTCATGCCCCGCGAGGGCCTCACGGCGCAAGGCAACTGGCTGATTGAACCGGATCGGGGGCATCTTCAAGGACGTTCCGTTAAGTATTTCAGCCAACTTTGGCACGGCAGCGCGCACATCGATGATAAACTGGCCCTGGCAGCGGAACTTGTCGTCGATCTGATGTGTGAATATGACGAGCGGCTCTCCTGCGGCAGTCCAGAAAAGCTTCATGTCTTCAGGACCGATATATATATCATTTTTGGGACGTGCTCGACAATGATGCACATGCGATCCGTAATTCTCCAACATTATGTGCGACCACCCGTTATCTATTTTTAAAAGGGGGCGACCGGTGCTGGCGAATTCGAGGTTTGCGAAAGTCGCGATCTGGCGGCCCTGCCAATACTTCTTGCCATTGATTACTTTCCCAACATGGGTCACACGCGCAATCACAAGGAAGTCGTGCTTGAACTTGCCGTCTCTTGGTAGCTCGAGGATCGTTGGGTTGAAGATCTTGTATTTGCCTCCACTGATATCGATCATATTGTAGTATCCGCGATTATTTCTAATGCTCGTGAGGACTCGGTAGTCGCTATTCTTCTGTGCCCACTTCGCGGCATCCCCGTCTTGGTCGGCATCTTGTTCTTTGGCGTCTTGCTCGAACCACGCAAGCGGCTCCGATATCGATAGCTTCGGAAGTACATCTTTGCCATCCTTAGTACGTAGGGCCGTGACGATTATGAAAACAAAAGTAGTTGTAATAACGACGCTCAGCGCCAGTCGGGTATAAGGACCCCTCATGGCGCCTATGAAGTCCGTTGTTGGCAGTAAAGACTAAACAGGAGCGAAATGCATCATAGATAACTTTAAGCTAAATCATCTACAAGTAGTCCAGGTAGTCAAGTAGTTAAGCAAGGCGAAATCCTCTGCAGTGGCCAAGGGGAACCAGTTACTACTCAGCCTACTTTGTGAGGACCAACAGTGCTCACTAATAATGGCGCCACTGAGAAGTTTCTCAGCTTACGTCAATGCCCAGGAAATACGAAAGCTGGTGGATTCTACTTTTCCTCTGTGTATTCTACTTCATAGGGAAGTCGCCAGAAGTTATCTGGTCGAGTACCCTCTGGCCCACAGGCCTCCAGTCTCGAGTACAAGACTTCATAGCGATGTAAACTCTACATATCATAAGATAATTACGTAGCAAAACTCATCTCATAATCTGTTAATTATCTATTGCTTATTTAGTGCTTACTTGTTGCTCTCTGATAGGTCAAGGCCCCTGTAATGAATGCCCACTATGCTTATGGCTACTACTGAGGTAATGTTCAAATGATGCAATAGTGCGCTGCAGTACACTTGTAGTGCTGCGCAGCGTTTGTTGATAATCTTGTAGAAGCTGGAGTCTGGCATATAACGAGCAATTTAACACGTCACCCCTCCCTATCTATCTGGTAACAGCCGAAAGTATCCCAGAGGCTTATTTGCCTAAATTCACCAGAAGACGACAGCCAACCGTAAGTTCTTTTGCAATTGCATGTGCGGACTCCCCTGAAACAACACGTCTAACCGAGAGGCTGGCGGCGGTTTCCCATCGGGGATATTAATGAACGGACAAAAGTTCCGTCCTGCTTCCCCCTTCTCAATGCTATCGCTGATGTTATCTCTCCTTCTTTAAATAGTGATTCAATCGCCAACAATGCCCAAATAAGGTCGCAAACCATATCAGAGCCCTTATCAGAGGATTAGGGTAAGAATGCTATGCTAATTGGGTACCCCTGTTGTAAGAGGAAGGGTGCTCCTATTACCAATGGAACAAAAGATCAGCTGATGTCAACACTTCGTGTCGTTATTAACCTTCACAACAACATATAACAGACCTCGATTCCTTACTGAGTTCCCTGTTACAACCCCACTCAAGGGAGCTCCTACTCAATCTATCAAACAAATCGTGTTACGGTATAAGGGCCAACAGAGTGTTGATGGCGCTACTCAAGAACGTACAAAGGATTTGGCCGATTTGAAAAGTGATCCCTCTTCCGAGTTCAATAAGGCGGTCAGAACCAGTTGAGATAAGGCCAATGCCTATTGTTACCCACATATCTGCAGTTTCTTCAGTGATTGACCAAGTAGTTGTGCGGTGCCCGACACAGAATGTGTCTGTTGCCTTGAAACTTCAACCAGTGCAGGCGCATAATTTAGCGTTCTAATACTACTGCGTGTAGACCTGATGCTATTGGGTAGTGTGAGAGATGGCCTCGGAGTCCCTGCTCTCGATCTGTTGAGCTTTCGCCTTATCTGTCTATTTTTTGCCTTCATAGCACAGTTGAGTTTTTGTTCATCTTTCTTCCTCTATATGTCTATGGATGCTTTTTTAAATCAAGAAATGATGGAATTCCAGCCATTTGTACCTAAAGAAGGTCACGAGGCCGCTTTTCTATTTGATCAGACACCCACTTATCTCTTTCGTCTTTATACACCGAAATAGCTGGGCTCGACAGATTCTGAATGTGTTTCTGCACCCACCTGTTCCGATGGCTTCAAGAAGATGACCAATGGCAATCATGATTATCGTATAACTCTTCTTCAACTCCCGCGACAAAGGGCAGCCGAGAGGTTAACTCGGCACCTGTTGGGGTCCTGCTGGCACGATGGCGGGTGCAATCTCATGTCTTGGTCCAGCTCGTTACTGTTTCTGCTTCAGTATGCCTTTTTTCTTCACTTTAAACACGATCACTCATCCTTATCAGAGATAATTCTGATCATGCTTGATACACGACGTCTCCCAAAACAAGCATTTGTTCGAGACCTGGATGCGATCAAGTGTTACTATCCACCGACGCTCCATATAAGGGAATTGAAAGAGATCAAGCGCTGGCGCGAGGGAAACTTTTATTTTGGAGAATATCTCACCCAAGGCTCTCTTGATATTGGTGGTCATTATTGCCAAGTATCAATTGAACAACTCATAATACCGGCCTGTTTTACTTGTGTCCCCCTTTGATAAAATCTGTGTGGAATGACTGGACTGGCTGGCCAGTTATTGTACGCTCAATTCGCACCTCTGAGTTTGTCGCCGAGAATGCAAACCAAAGGCAAGTACTAACTGCGATATGGATGGCCCAGGAAAGTGTAGGGGACAAGTTTGCCTTCCCCTTTGCTCTTAAGATGTTGGCATTACAGGGCCGTACAGAAGACTGCAGCCTTATTTTGGATGTGTTTCATGATAGATTTACTGGTAAGATGATCCAAGGCATGCAACTTTGCTGACATGTTTGCACAGATGATCAGTTCAATGTCGGTGAACTCACCTACGACCTTGAGAAAGACAGAATGAAGGAGCTGGATCAGTTCATAGAGCTCATGGAAGCTGCCAAGAAGGGTGAGCTGAAGCTTCAAGAGTCAGACGACCCAACGACACACGTATCAACGGGCCTGCAAGTTGTGCTGGACAATGCGGCTGCTCCGCCATAACTAACCAGGGCCTATGTATAGAGGGAGTCTGGGATTTGCAGGTTGATGGGTCGATATGGGAAAGTACCACTTTTATTACTTTCTAGATGTTAGCAACATGGAGACTATCAAGCATATGGTGGAATGCTTTTGGAGAGTCGCTGGGCCGTTGTAGATTTCATTGATGATTGAGTGCGAATCTGAAAGACAGGGTGCTGTCCATAGTTTTTCTTCAACTCCTGCATCATATTCAAATCAAATTTTGTGTATTTTGCATGGGCCCGAGTCTTTTAATATAGCGCCGGATGCCGATTGAGCAAAGTAAGGAAAGAAAAATGTCAAGTTTTGATTACATAGGCAAACTTGGTAGACCATCTTGGAGAGGCAGGGTAAGTTGGTTGGTTGGGACAAACGATCACCCGTCAGTTACAGCCGCCTTCCCCGCTTTTGAGATCATCGGGCAACCGCCCAGATGTAAGATCTTTGTCGCTTTTACCAAACTCGGTCCAACAAACTTCCGATTTTCTTTGGTTGAAAGCCTCTTTTTAGTCTCTTCTAAACTGACGCTGCCGATACAATGAAGCTACACATAATACTACACGCTCTTTTGGTGGGTGTCGTTTCTAGTGTAGCACTGACAGGTACGACGCTACTGTGTTCCACTAAACTCTAACTTATACACGACACTAACCTTGTCAAAGTCACGACCCACGTTGCCAGCGAAGCCCACTACCTCGAACCTGACGTACCGACGATCCAAAATGATCATGGAGGATGGGTGAACCCCGAGAACCTGATGCCAATGCCGCAATGTATCGCCCAACAAGATCGAACAACCTGGCTAGGGGCCATGACTGGATGCACTAGACATCGATGCATCAACCATTTCATCTTCTGCACGCACCATCAGTGGCTCACACAACTCAGCTGTCTCAGTGCTGAGTTCTCCCCAAACACGATACATCGATACGCGGAGTACTGCAGTCGATCTTTACTCGCCAAAGCACAGCTCGCGCAATGGATAGAGCACGTTTCTGGGCGGAATTGGCTCGTTCATGTGGGTGACACCGCTGGGCTACAGAGTCTCTCGCCAAGGAGTTTGACGAAAGGATTCAAGTCTGTTGGTGTTTCTGCAAGGGCACCAAGGTGTCTCAAAGAATTGACCATCGAATCCGAAGAACGATTGGAGAACGTGATGGGGTCTTGCACCTTCACAAGCACAACTCTACATATGGGGAACGCTGATCGACCTTGGGAGTACAGCACATCCAAAAGATCTATGGTTACTCTGAGCTTTGACATCGTCGGCTATGATATTACCAAGGGTCGCGTTCCCCCTGGAGAGTACTTCGACGTACATTGCTTTTGCAGTAATTTCGCCGTTGATCAAAGATATGAGCCCTGCTCTGACCATCTGGACCGAACCAAAGAGCGATTATGGCTGAATGCAATTTGTGGACCAACTTCACTTCCTTCAGACTGGGACAAATCGCTGACGACATTGGGTCCAGACTACATACCCACCTACAAATGGGGCTACTCTACTAACTTTGCAGATATTCCACAGAAAGTTACCGAGTTTTCAAAACAATGTACAACAGATGCCTGTGATATCGACACCCAGGGCTTCTGCGAGGTTAAGCCTGCGGTAGATAGAACCTGTATCTGCGGCAGGATCGACTATAACCTCTGCCAAGGGTCATGCCAGATCTTCGAGTCCAGAAAGAGATACGTGGAGTGGCTTCATGAACTCTGCGACGATGTTGAGGGCTGGCATGGACTTCCTGACAATTGGCAACAGCTACTAATACCCCGTCCACGCGACATAGTTCCATGGCACTGGACTGTAAGACCAGAGAGTTCACATGATGCTGAGTGCCCATCTAGCCGCTTGAAGCTTAGCAGTATCGCCTTTGCCAACCTGGTGACTCTTTTCGCCGTATACATTGGGGAGAGAGCGTCCACAAATACCAAGTTCTTGGAGCCGAAACCAAAAAGTCCCGTCTGGATTCTACGTGGGATTGTCCTCGCCTGTGTCCGGTTCGTCGGCAATTGCGTAATCATCAACATTATTCAGAGTACTCCTGGATATGAAGGCGTTCCAAGACTACAATTAATGGTTCTACTATTTTCGTTGCTTCGACTCGCTTGGGTCGCAATAGCGCCTGCCCAGATCAGTGACCCTGAATCCAAGGATCTGTTGGCGGCATCTTCTGCTCTATACTCTGAGATTCTGCTACAGATACCGAACTTGTATTACATGACAACAACGGTGAACTACGGACGACTGCATGGTTTCTATCTTGGTGTCTTACCTGACACGGTAATCGGACATTATGCTTGGATAATGTATGGTGGAGCGCTACTGTGGGTAGTCCTGGTGGCTCTCACAGCTATACCAATCATTCGTGTCTTGCGAGTCGCGTTCGCTACAGACATCCCACCCCACAGATCAGACGAAGATCTTTCGAGATGCGATAACAACAAATGCACCGGAGCTTACAGCGACGCAGAGATGTACGACGAACTGTTGCCCGAGTCGCATTCATGCAACCAACCCAAGAGGTCTCACTATGGTACCATGCCCGAGATGGGTAGATCTACACAGCCTTCAGAGGTCCCCAGGGAATTTCACCAGCAGCTGTATGTTGTTTTGACACTAAGCCTCCCCATAATGTTCCTCGCCCAATGGCTCTTCTGGATTGGATTCATTAATGTGAGCGGTGACGAGTAAGTTTAGGTTTCTCATTAAGTAATGCTAAAGACTGACACATTGCAGTCTCTGCCCTCCTTCACTGGAACTCCTCACCGGAGTCTCGGTCGCTTCATCTTTGATAACTGTGGCTCTCAAATTTGTCTTGTAGGCAACCTGGCTATACATGTCATACAGCCGCACTACAAATCACGTTAACTACCTGGCTGCATGTGGTATCTGCTTAAAGAACAGATATGTGGATTCTCGTCTCTGTTAAGATACTGTGCCTAAATGAATATAATTAAACCCTCGAGATGCTAGTCTACCTTCCGTTTGTTCCGTTCTTTGCGAGTGCTGTGCTTATGGTCTATTATACGGTTATTAGATCACGGTTTAGGCAGCTGGATACTATCGAATAGGGCCCTGCTGAGCTCCCGAAGGACCTGAAAGGGTGGGTGGGAATAATTCGACGCGTTTTCAGAGTCCGAAATCATTCGGGAGCAATTCTACCTCTTGAGTGGCTTCAGCCGTGTATCAAATAGTAGCAGTATTTCAGTTCCTTGGCTGGTTAGTGCAATGAGATAATATATTAAATCAACTTTTTGGTGTTATTATTTAAGTTCTCGGAACCTAGCTAATGGGTTACTAGAACCGGACGGGTAGCAATGTATCTAGCCGTATTTCCGCATCCATCATGAGACTACTGCCCAAGTGCTAAGACATAAGGCATCTGTCGTACGGAGTCGTCCAACTCCTAGAGCTCTCAAGTCCAACCAAAGGTATGGTGATTATAATATCATGCTTCGAGGGTTTCCACGAGGGGTTTAAAGCCAGGTTATTTTGCGACCGCTTGGACTCTCCTGACCCAAACTGTGCGCCAAAGCCGAGTAATAGTTCGTCTTGAACTTTCATTCCCTCCCCGTCTTTGATACCGTGTCTCCCCTCGGGGAGAAATAGGTGGGGGAAGGGACCTCAGGCGGTGCGGGTTGAGGAGAGCCACCTCGGACCACAGTGCTCCAAGCCTCGGACTCGATGCTGCTCAATGAGATTGGTATGATGGTTCGAACGAGAAAGACGCACCGTGAGTCAATTGACGTACACTTCGCTCATCGTGACGGAGAGGGTTTTAAAGCGTGAGGCTTCGAAAATCAGAGACGCTATCAAAGATGTATATGTATAAGAGTTGATGGGGTTTGATGGCGGAGGAAGAGGCAAATGTAGCAGGATCTAGCATCTTATACCTCAGAAGATTCTAGTCGTAAGAGGAATAAACCATGGATGGAATCAGAACCCCTCCGTGTTGTTGTCGTTGCCGCCGGTACGTAGTGAATAGCTCCGGGTTTCCAGGGACTCTCGCCTATCGCATATAAGCATTTCGATCATATTACCCAAGCTTACTTGGTAGTCTAACAGGGAATAGGCATTGTGAAATGGATTGGAGATCGAAGCAGCAAGATATCATGGGTATGTTCAGCCTGGCTACTCATTCATACGGCATGCTAATTGGACAATGACATTTTGTTCAGTCCTATGAGTAAAAGTGATTGGCCTCCGTGTAGATACTCAGATGTGCATGCCCATTGTGTCTGCCCGGACAGGACTTAGAAATTTGGTCATTACATTACCTTGGAGATGCCTCGTAATGAAACCAATTGCCGTGATTGGTCGCTGGCGTTTTGTTCAGTCCCTTCCAAACGCTTATTGGCAGACTTTATCTTTTACGTTGTAACGATTCATGACTAATATTGAAGCAGCGCGTCTGAGAGGGAGCCTCACCGCAAATGCCAGTCAAAGCCCTGATTCGCCGAAGGCAATCTTCCCCTCTATGAATGGCTCATGGCGTTTTGTTGAATCCACTGTGGCTCTCACAGTCAGCAGCCTTTGTTGTCTCAGGTGTTTTGTACGTTACGAGGAAACATGGAGGCGGATATGTTGGAGGACTCTGACTGGACTGTGGTGTTTTGTTCATCAGGGCCCGTGCATTGCTGTAAGACAGAAGCACACAGGTGCCTTGCGGTGATGATCCTGCAGTGGCACTTGTGATTAGCCAAACAGTTATGCCCAGTTTGCGTGGAAACGAGGCAGCGACCATTACAACTTGGTTGGAGTAAAATTCCCAGGTATAAAGCCTCGATCTTCCGCCATGTTCTCCGATAGCAAACTCTTCATTCTCATCACCACCTCGCCTTGCAATGCCCACATTCTTACCTACTCCGATTGTTAGAGTTATCTCATTTCCCTTCATCAATCCTTGCTACCTACCTAATACACCATGGATCCCATGCCAGTGGAACTACTTCCAAGATCGGATGATGAAAGGTTCCTTTCCTGCTCTACGAAGAGCGATGGCGTCGCCTCCAGGCAATTATCGTCAAACTCTACACGCAAACCCGTCGGAGAGATGGGCGTACAGCTACATTAGATCAGGTTGTCCAATTCATGAAAACCTATTATTCATTTCATGCGGCGTACGTATTTTATCATTCTTACCGCTCCATCAAGGCCTTTTTCCACTATTGAGTTCTAGGCTGGCATATGTCCATGACTATATCATTTTTGATTTCATTTCATCTCATGGCTTCATTCCAAAACATCACCACTATTTCAATACTTCCCTACGGGCTTAGCTGACGGTTTACGATAATAGCCCCACTGAGTATCGACGGCGGTTTAGAGACTGGGGTGTCAGCAAGCGCATGGTACAAGAGGATAAGGATGCTATCACAAGTGCTCTTGTAGGGAAGAGACGCCCAGGAGCGAGCTTATCTGATGCTACTACCCAGCATGATGGCAAGGATAAGCCGCTCGATTACAAAAAGTTGAAACGACATTTGGTCAGTCGGAAGGCCTGCCTCGAAATTACACCAGGTTTGTATGTTCTTTGCACGCCGATGATAGTTATGGGATTCTAGCTAATGTAGCTCTGTGAACTTTCCTCATGGAACCTCCCCTACGCCGCCTTTGTGTCCTCGTTACCTAATAATCCAGGCCAACCATCCCCTTTTGGGTCTCTGGGGCTAACTCCAGAGTACCTGCACGTCCGAAGTCCAGAGGTACTCACACCAGGTTGTGCGGCAGCTGATCCATCGCCAAGGCTTCAACTTGTTTACGAGAAGCACAAGGAGCATTGCACAAGCCTGTTCCTACAAGGGCGCATCGAACGACTCGTAGTTGATATGTGTAAGGAGGACCGTATGTATGTTGTCAGAACCTTGTGCTATCTTGGAAGAAATTATTATTAACCTGTGTTAGCACAATGGTAAACTACTTTCACGACTTCTATATGCATAGCTTTGTTCTTGCAAAGAATTGGAGCGAAGAAACGTCGAATTTATTACCGAAACAAGGATTCCATCTCACAACTCAAACATGGGATGCATCCAGCCCTTGGACGCCATCAGCATTTCTAAATCTTTCTTCCGGGCCCTCTTCGCCTGAAGTCCCGAGTGTGACCAACATTTCCAACGCAGCGACGCAGCTTTGCAGATGGTCAATTCACATATCAACGAAGTCTTATTCATGCGTAGTCGAGATGGAGGTGACTGCTACGCCGGGTTCACAACCCCCACCGACCTCATTCGTGGACTCTCTGAATCAATCTATGACCTCGAATGACTTTACCACTACACCGAAAGAGGACCTTCCTCTGGTCCAGGATATGATCATGAAGTCCATGGAAGGGGACCCAAGCCCCCTTCAGGTAGACGCCTGGAAGCTAGCCATAATGGCAGGAAACAGGGAACTTTTGTGGCATCTCTGGAACGACGGCGACACGCCAGAATGAATTGAGGCTCTCTACCCCTTCCGTCTTGCGGCTGCATTTCTGGATGGCGGCAGTCAATGCTGCGGGGTATTTACTGATTTACTCGAGCTACTTCCTCCCAACTTTGCTTTTTACCACAACGTTGATGGTCATGGACACACAATCCTTGATGCTTTGCTGGCGGCTGTGCTGCGCTCTCACACCAGCATTCATCCAGGTACTTTCAGCTATAGATTTCAGTCCCCCAATCGATTCCCTGGAGAAGAACAAGATATCTGTGGCAGATGGGATGCAGAAAGTCCAACCGTCCGCGAGCTCTTTCGACAGGGATATGCCCGAATCCCTACCAGATGGAAGCACGTCTTCTGTCACACAGCCGTACAAGTGGTTTGTCACAGCATTGTTGCCATATTTGCATCTCCTGCCTCACCAAACATCAATACGCAGAGTGGGTTATTTGTACGACGTTGTACAGCCTGTGGCCTAGAGCTCAAGCTTGGACCCCTTCATGCCGTTGTTGTCGTAGCCTTTTACCTGGCTCAGTCAGGTTTGCCAGGGGAAACTTTATTCGGAGCACTTGCGATAATGGTATGCCTTATCAGCCTTGGAGCTGATGTCTTCATCACAGCAAACATTTCTGTGGATGATATTCTAAGATCTTCTGACTCTAGAGAATGCCGCCATACACTAATGTCACCATTTGATCTCATGAAAGCCGTCCCAGGAAGTGTCATTGATGCTTGGAGCGAAGGCTGCCGAGTTGGCTGGGCCTGTCTCGTCAAAGTCTTAATACTCGCTGAGTCAGAAAGGGACCAAAGGCGAAGCAACGACTCGCAAAGATCAACCAGTCCACTGGACGACCAGGGGCCAGATACTCCAACATCAAGCTCCAGCGAGTTCTCCAATCACGAGCTGCACCTACGTGAGTTCCAAGAGGAGATTCACGATAACTGACTCAAGCTACCATACAATAGTCCACAAATTAGCCTTCTCTAGGCTTATATCCAGACTGAGCTCCTCACTTATCGCAGGATTGAGGAGGAGGGTCCTTGCATATCCGATAGTTTTTCCATGGAGGCGCTCAACAATTGGCTACGAGAAGACGATACAGAGTTTTTAACCTCTCTAGTCCAAAACCGGATGTTCAAGATGCATACACGCTGTGGATTGTTTCATACTGCCTCGGACTTCCTTCCCCCAATCGCCGAGGAAGTGTGCGCAAACTACTTCATGAACATGGATATATACAGCAGGACATCATATATTCCGCAGTCTGACCTATCTGCATCATTTGAGAGTTTGGAAGAGGTAAAAGATACAAAGTCGTAAAGGATGCGGAAACAGACTAGGTAACCGACATTGGTCACATTTGTGCGATTTGGAATTTATTCCAAATTTAGACAGACATAGTTTCGTCCCGTGATAATGCTGGACCGGTTTACGTCGAGTGGGCTTTGATAATACAGTGATCAATGGGTGCTTCTATTGACTCTGCGATCAAAGTCAAGATATCAGTCTTTACTTGGCAGACCGCCTTCACTTCATATATAAACAGAAATCACATCAATGGAAGCCCACGCAAGCCATACTGTATATTTTCCCATACGGTCCCTGCTAGCAACGATCTCAACCTGTGTAAATAACTATCTATTCTCATTAGGGACTAGACATCTTCACTAGCATATCCCCCATCAGAAGACGATTAAATTTTCGCTATTATCCCGTGTACGTTAAGAATATTGTGCTATCTGATTCGTTCTTTGGCTTAATGACAGAAAGCTTTGATAGTATGATACTTCCAAATCAAATGACAATAGTCCCCGGCGTAGACTTGCATTTCATCTCCATCACAGTTCTTGCCCTTGTAAATGAAGACTACAAAGCATGAGAAACGTTGACTTATTTTCGAATTAATCGCTTTACTCACCACGACAGGTATCTGTTATCCCATTGATCTGCATGTAATAATTGCCGCTCAGAGTGGCGCACACGCCATCCGGGATATAGTAGTCGTTGTCATGCTTGCAGTAGTAATCCATTCCGAGCGAGTACTGTACAGCGGATGGTTCTGTAGTATCGCCGCATGTAACTGGGATAGCCAGTACAAGGGCGGAGATGAAAATTGATTTGAGCATCTTGGTAGAAAGGTCGCGGATTCAAGAATCTTGTGATAGGAATGGAAGTATAAGGCTGCTTGAAAAATTATAATTAGTTGAGGGACGAAAGCTGTCTTTTATGTTTCAATACTACAACTTTGTCAACTCTTGTCTCTGTATGATCTCATTTTGGATCTCTTGCTACGGAGGCACTGCAAATCTGCAGTCAGATGTCAAGTCCGGTAAGCTTTTCGTTGTAGTGCATATGCTTACTTGCTTAGAGTCGTGAAGCTATCGTGGGTTGATGCAGCTGTGGAACTTTACCCCCGCGACAGGACAAACCGTTCAACTGATGATTGCTCGGGATGAATTCGGGAACACCGAAATTGGAGGTAGCTGTCTACGGATTTAGCCGATTAATCCAATTTCTTCGTTCTAGTATTATGGGCTGAAAATCTGATTTCCGGATCAAGCATGCACATGCAGGGATTCTCGGGAGCTTTAGGCTTAATCATTAAATCTGCATCACCGCTTACTGTGGGATCTGACGATGGGGACCAGCCAGGATAAGCCAGGGGAAGATGAGCTCCCTATGAAACGTTACGTTCGACTGTGACTACCGGACTGAGATCTCTGTGTACATGTGTTGGGCTACTCACGTATTCATTCGTCAATATTCGTGTTTATGTATCATGGTTCAAAAGCAAGGTCGACGAATAGTTAGGCTTCATTATGCATCGCTGCCGCTTAATATAAATCATTAAGGAAATATACCCGAGCAGGCAACAGGATTTCCTAATTAGCTATAGGTTTATGGAATAAGATAAAGACTTAGAAAATGTGAAGGTTTTAGTCTACCTAGTTCGGCATTAAATTCATATTATTAGCCTTTACTTAAATTCGAGATTATATGGGCAATAGCTAAATTATTATAATAAATTTTAAGAAATACTTCTAGTCCCCCTTATATATTAGATAGTGATAATATTGAAGTGCTAATAGACTTTAAATGATGTATTATCTGTGGCGTGATGGGGCGGCGGTGAGCGTTTACGTAAGAACTTGCTCGAAATCTTTATATTGACAGGAAAGGATTACCTGAAAAGATTAGCTATTTCTCTAGACCTAATAGAGTCTGAGGTCTGCATTTAGCAAATCTTTGTTTTGCAATTCTCCCAATATCACGCAAATCTGCATCTCTTCGGACGTACCGACAGCTGCAGGCTAGGGTTGCAAAAGGCGATGTAACATGGTGGAGGGGCCGATATGCCGTCAGTGATCTAGTGTGAAGCCGTAGTTGCAAGACCATGCATTACAGTCGGACTTTGCTCACCAAACACGTCACAACCCTTACGTCGTACAGGATAGATGATATTACTCACGCCATACAGATGATGGTAAGATACAAGCAGGACAGGCCAGGGCTAAATTCTTACAACGTCATGCAAATGATAACAAGAGCGGAATTTCAGCGTCAACGCAAGAGGAGAATTAGGCAATCGACAGGCCAGGGCATGATGGGGCACAGGGTTAAGAGTGATGAATGCGAACATCAGTTTGTGAAAGGTATAAGAACAGCAGATGTTTCTGTAGATACGTCTATTAGAACAAGCTGTATTACAATAACACTCCCATTCACCACCTCAACCAATACTATTTATTACAACATGTACCTCAAGCAAGTTGCAATGAAGGCATTGGCCTTGCCTGCCATATATCAGCCAACGGAGCCATCGGCTGTACCTGGCATTTTGGCAACGAAGCCATCAGCTGTACCTGGCATTCTGGTAACGAAGCCATCGGCTGTACCTGGCATTTTGGTAACGAAGCCATCGGCTGCACCTGGCATAGACAAGGCAACGGAGACATCCGCAATCCAGTTCAGAACTGGCGACGAACTTTGCGGAAAAGACAGTTATTTCATCCCAGACCACCAATGCAGCAGCCTACCTGGAAAGTGGCTTTACGTTGCCGGGATCACAGAAGATTGCCGCGGTATGCCTAGCGTCAAGATCCACTAGATGAACGTTTTACTGATAGTAGCATATAGCTTTCATCTATAAGAACAAAGATTGTACCGGGGGTGAAATGCAGCTTCGCGATGTCGATGGATGCTGGTCGATTGAAGACTACTACAGCATCAAGGCCTTCTGCCATTAGAACAGAAATGCGTGACTGGAGACACTCTGGAGATCCAGAGATCAGGTAATAGGGATCAGGGGTATTAGTGTGTAAAGAAGGGTTAGGGTTACATATGAAGTGTGTGGGGTTATTACCTATCTATAGGGTTATGAGAGATTAAATTCTAAAGCGATCTTTAAAATGTATGTGTTCTATAACTAAAGCAATTATATCTACTTGTCACATTTCTCTATACTGCTATCTTCTTTCTTGTGGATTAATCCTTGGATGGATTTCGCTCGTTTTAGTGTATGATCTAATCCATCTGTCTCTTGGCGAATAACTTGAAGGCCTTAAAGATTGACGTGGAAAGTGTTATCTCGATTCAAGTCTTGTTAATATCGTCGACATCATCTAGGGTAGCACCCAAGTTTCTAACCTCTTCCCTGAAATCATCCTCCAACAGATGCATACGTTCAAATATCTGTCCCAATATCTATCTTCTCAATAGAACCGCAGTCCTATTGGATCTTTTCCATAAATGCTCGCAAGAATTAGACAGGGCCTTAAGAAAATATCGACTAAACATTTGCTACAGAAGGAATAAAATCTTTGTCAACCGGAATATTCAAGGTCACCAAAGTTACAAAGTTAAATGCATGCAGTCACATTCAGGTTATATCTAGTGTTATAGGTCTGTTTATTACAGGTCTATCTATTTGTTATATCCTAGTCGTGATAGGCTTCAGGCGGTAGGTATTAATAAGGAACATACCTTGCCATATCTAGGAACTACCTTCCTACTCTCACGGCGACTCATCTCGGCAATCGTTATCTCTGGCGTCGTGTTTCATAAACAGGATACTAGAAGTCTATGGTCCTCCATACCACCGAATCCTTGTTCACCAAATTTGATTGCTAGAATAGACAGAAAATAGCCTTGCTTACTTTGGTAAATTATAGATAACCCCAAGACGACGGTGAATCCCACTTGCAGAAATTGAGACCCGACAGAACCCCATGAGCCGCCCAATGAACCCTATCCCATCCATCATAACATACATTTACAACTTCCTCAAAACCTTCCTCCCAGGTTTGCTTATCTTCCAAATTTTCCAGTTCGCCCGCTAGAGTCATGGAAGTCTGTCCAGTCCCCTTGATACTTGTTCCAGTTGTTAGAGCAATATTCAGCTGTAAAGCGCCTGGACTCGCTCTTAGAAATACAGTCCAGTCTATGAGCACCTTCTGCGTGGTCGTGACAGCGGCCTGCAAGGGTGTTAGAGGTAACGGAAGAATGTAAGATACTGGTAGAGAAAGTCTATTATTAAAGAGCTGTACTGCTGGTCGGTATACGAGAAACGCTCTGAGAATGGAAAATAATAACAGAGGATGTGATAAATTTCGAGTGCATTGTGGTTGCAGACGGATGAAACGCTGGCGAAGATACAGTCAGCGTTGAGACTTTTTATGATGAACTCAACCTGCACAAGCAATAGGCTACTTTGCAGGTTATGATCGGTGCACCAACTTTCCCTTGTCTATTGCTTTGAACAATGGTAACAGTGGTTACAGCATAATGATGAGCAAAACCCCAATCCGTTAGAATTGAGCGCTCAAAAACTCACAATCTCATGTAGGGTATTGAATCACAGACGGAAAAACTGGGCTGGAACCCGCCTATTCTTATTGGCGCTCACGGTTGGAGTACACAGCAGCATGGGTCGGCATATTAGTCACCCTTCAAAAGGGGGTCGCGGGTTCGAACCCCATTACACTAGATGTCGATTCTACCGAGGTTGAATATCCGTTAATAGACGGCAAGGGTTACCAGGGTACAACCCTTCACGTAATAATCTCGAGAACTAAGAGTCCACTCAAGGTCTAACATCTCAAAAGACTTCTTAAACTTTACCGCCAATCAATATTGATTTGGTTCTTTGGTCAGGTTCTTGGATGCCTATGGGAAGAATGGGCCACAGATCTCGCGAGCAAACAACTCGGAATAACTTCCTATTTAAGTTTTACTACGGTTTCTAACAGCAGCCCCACCAAATACCGACGGTTTAGAGACTAGGGTGTCACGAAGCGTATGGTGCAAGAGGATAAGGTCACTATTATAAGTACTCTCATAAGGAAGAGACGCGCTGAAGCGAGCTTGCCTAACGTTACTGTTCAGTGCGAGACTGAGAATGTGCGTCTCGATTGTAAAAAGCTGAAAAGTCATTTGTTCAGTAGGAGGCCTGCCTCGAAGTTGGACCAGGATCATAAGCCTTAAATTATTATTATTGAATCTCGGCAAACTCCGTGCCAGCCATTAGCCTATAATAGTTGGACGACTCAGAGGCTAAGCAAGAAAGTGGGGGGCTGGAGCGACCAAATTCCATGATACCATGTGGCATTTTTATTACATGTGCGCGTTCCCGTGTTATTTATTCTTTAAGATTTCTGGTTCGCTGATGACAAAATCTGCATCTCTGTATGCACAGACTTCCTGATACTGAACAAAAGCTCTCTACGCTATTCCGAGAAACTTGACGCTTGACAGAATGTACCCACCGAGGGCTGTTTGCGAGTCTAGGGAGTCCCTGAGGGGAAACAATCGGCTCGTGGTCCCTACCGTTGTGAATTCCCAGATGTCCCCTGAACTTTACAAACATGCGACTGCTATTTCGCCATCCATAACGCCCCATGTGGCTGCTGGTCCTCGCCGTAACTCCCCTTCGATTCCTGCAGCGTGTCTTGTCTGTGTGAGTCCCGCACACTGCTCCTACACCGTGTATTGCTTCCGCATTCTCTTTCAACTTCACCGTTGAATTTTGGCGATAATGCTCCGAAGCAATTGGGTGCTAACTACAATCTTGCTTCTAGCGTAGAAGGCATCTCAAATGCGATGGACAACATCCTTGTTCCCGCTGCAGGTCTGGTAAACAGGACTGCGTCTATGTTGCTTCCCGTCGCGGATACAATGGCCGTAGACGCATGGGTGCCCGATCCCCTAGTCACATTCAAGCAACAGAAGAAAATCTCCCACTTGCTACGCTTACGGCAACAACAATGCATCCTGCCCCCCCTGTATTCGCAGCAAAGTTTCCTTCCGTCTTTGATCCCTCCATATTCTCCAGTGTTATCCCAGAGTACTCGAACGTTGGTATATGCCCCCCGATCGTCGCGTTTTCTCAAACTACCACTTCAAATAATTTGCCCGTCTCTTCTTTCCAGAGTCCGTTTGCTGGCATAAGCGGCGAGCCAGACCTGGGCTTCGACTTCGAAATACCCCGGGCACTTCCTCAGAGAGAACGCTACCTTGAGTCGTTTTATCGGAACTTCTACGCTGCTCATCCATTTATACTCCCAAAGGAGCCTCTTATTGTTCTAGCACAGAGCACCCCCTTGGAGCCCCTGCTTGCAGCTATGCGCTGGATTGGTTCGCTGTACATCGAGCAAGACACCTCTCCCGGCCTTTTCAGAGAGGCATTTCGTCTGATAGATAGTAACCCTGTCAAAGACGGCTTTTCGGTGCAGGCAAGGCTGCTTATTGTCATTGGACTGGACGGAAATCATCGACTAGAAAAGGCCAAAAAGCTCATGGCAGAAGCCCGGGATATTTCCATCGAAATAGATATGCACACACATTCATTTGCCACAACCAACGGACAAGGACTTCCCATAATTGAGGAGAGCTGGCGGCGGACATGGTGGGAGCTCTACGTTGTCGATGCCCTCGTTTCAGGTGTGCATCAAACAAACACCTTCGCTTTGTACGATGTCCTTTCAAATGTCGCTCTTCCTTGTGAAGAGTATCAGTATCTCACAGGGGTAAGTCGCATGATAGAGCCCCTAAATGCACCATATTCATAAGATCTAGGAAATACCCCCCCCTATGCAACCATATGACACGGAAAATATCGGGCTGTTCGACAGCAGGCTGTTCTCGTCGTACACCTATCGAATCCAATGTGCCTGCTTCTTGGGCACCCTTCAAAGAATGCCAACACAGATCGAACACATCGATAGGCTCCTCGCTAATTGGATGCTTCGTTTGCCACCTTCAAAATACGACGCTTATGCGAAGGGCGAGTCAGATGAAATGATGTTCCAGGCTATCATGATGTGGCACGCCATAACAATTCTCCTACACCAACCTCACTCGCAACTAGATCCATCCCCAACTTACCATATTAAGGCCTGCGCACCGAACACGCCTGCTCTGTCCAATGATGCTTTCAACTCACATACGAAACGCACGATCAGGTCTGCGAAAGAGCTCAGCAAGTTGATTATGCGCCGCGTTCCTCTCCTTACGCACACCCACTTCTTTGCTTACATGATAACACTATCGTCCACAATTCATCTCAGTAGATGGTCCCTAGTCTTTGTGGCCCAAGATGATGATGATCTTCGTCAAAGCATGCGTTATAATATTGGGGCCCTTCTAAAGTACGCTGAAATGTGGCCTATGGCGCAACACATGGTGTGTCAAGTAAAGCAAATCGCAAAGGAGATATATATGATGAAGAAGCGAAAGCGAAAAACGTCTCATGAATAGGAAGGGTTACCACTGCTGTAGCAAATCAATGCCAACTTTGTCTTTTGCGAAAAATGCAATACATCAAATGACCTCGTTCTGTCAATGGCTGCAACTCTCACCTAGGGAGCGGAGCAACAAGTCTTTGCGAATTCCTCCATCCGATGGGATAATGAACGTGTGGTAGCATATTGTCCAACCGGATGCTAGTCGATCTGTCTTCCATGGATCTACCGAATGTTATGGGGTCAGACTCTGTGAGCTGCTGACCCTTTTCGATAGGGCTATCAGAGCTCTTGGCCTCTTTACCAGTTTAGCGGGGCTCTCTCTATGATTGGCGAGGAAGAGTTCCAGGTAACCAGTTCAAAACGTCGTAAGAAAGATATTTTCCATAGTGATGGAAGCAAGGTGATTGAATTACACATTCTCAAAGTATAGAAAATGGGTTGTTCCAAGACCAGTCTTCCGACTGATGTTTGCAACATTGAATAATCGAAATCAAAACCAATCTATCCTCAGAAGAGGGAGAGGCTCCTAGACTGTGTAGTATTTGTTAAGTCTTTCTTCTCATATCTAAACATAAACCTCTATGGGATATTTCCGAAATTCGGAGCTTCTCGCCGGAATTAGGGTTACCTAATAAGCCTTGTAGGTTCTATACTATAGGCCATGCGATTAGTTCCCAAGTTGCATGGGTTTAAAAAGGCAGGTCGATAATATAGTGAGGTAATACCTCAGAGCATGTGGATAATCTACCTAGCAGCTATGGATAGTTGCTGTTCAGAGATCTAACACTGGAACCTCGGCCCAGGATTGTGGTTAAAAGGTCCCACCGAAACTAATTAACCACCGTTCTAGGTGACCGATCAACTGCAACTTTCCACCAATAAGACTCCAAGGAGATTGAGAGAAGGGTGAAGTTCAATCAAGTCACCAATGAGAAGGCACTAAATATCCACGGGCTTGATGAACCCCTCAAGATGTGACTAGCTACTGGCATATCAAAGTTGTGTCACATCAATACTCTTTCTCAATGGGAGATCTTCCTAACGCTCAAGTAGCGAGCCGGCTACCCGGCACACAAACGATAATGGGAATACGTAACTCAAAAGTATAAAATGTGCGTACGAAGCCTTAATTGTCCAAAAGGCGATATGATATCTCACTACCAAACTAATCTTTTTAATGACTTGAAGGCTTTTCAGAGAAAGATGACCAATATGCACAACGCTATAGCCAGTTTACTTTTCTTTGTAGCTGGCGCTCAAGCCAGAGCTAGCCTTCCGCCCATCCCGTCGGACCTATCAACACCTGTACAACAGCGACTCGGTTTCAACGGACCAAACAGTCAGTTTCACTCTCGTATGTGACCTATTCCTATGCTAAAACCCCTTAGGTGTGACCATTGGCTGGAACACATATGCCAAACAAGACAAATCCTGTGTGAACTACGGCACTTCCAAAGACGCACTAAACCAGCAAGCATGCTCTGACGTATCCTTGACATATCCCACGTCTCGTACATGGGCCAACACCGTCATCCTTGATAATCTCTCCCCAGCAACAACTTACTACTATAAGATTGTTTCCAATAGCTCAACCATCGATCATTTTCTCAGCCCTCGTGCAGCCGGTGATAAAACGCCGTTTGCAATGAACGCCATTATTGATCTCGGAGTGTATGGTAATGACGGTTTCACCATCAAGGGTGATGCTTCCAAGCGTGATATCATCCCCAAAGTTCAACCCTCTCTGAACCACACGACTATTGGTCGTCTTGCCACAACAGCTGATGACTATGAATTCATCATTCATCCTGGAGACTTAGCATACGCGGATGATTGGTTTCTCAAGCCAAAGAACCTACTTGAAGGCCAGAAAGCATACCAAGCAATCCTCGAGACATTCTATGATCAGCTGGCTCCCATTGCTAGCCGGAAGTCTTACATGGTCAGCCCTGGTAATCATGAAGCTGCGTGCGAGGAAGTCCCAATTCTCAACAATCTTTGTCCCGAGGGCCAAAAGAACTTTACTGATTTCATGCACCGATTCGGCCAATCTATGCCTGTGGCTTTCACATCGACATCCTCCGATGCCACGGCCAGAGTTAGTGCTAATAAAGCCAAAGAACTCTCTAACCCTCCGTTCTGGTTTTCTTTCGAGTATGGAATGGCACATGTAGTCATGATTGATACTGAGACCGACTTCTCCAATGCACCTGATGCACCAGGTGGCTCGGCGAACCTCAATAGTGGACCGTTCGGCAGGCCTAATCAACAAATACAATTTCTCGAAGCTGATCTAGCATCAGTTGACCGCGAAGTCACACCTTGGGTTATTGTCGCAGGCCATCGCCCATGGTACACTACTGGCGATGAGGGCTGCAAGCCTTGCCAGCAAGCTTTCGAGGGATTGCTCTACAAGTACGGTGTTGATTTGGCCGTCTTTGGCCACGTGCACAACTCGCAGCGCTTCTATCCCACGTACAATGGGACTGCTGACCCTGCTGGAATGAATGATCCAAAAGCTCCTATGTATATCGTGGCTGGAGGTGCAGGAAACATCGAAGGACTGAGTGCGGTTGGGAAAAAGACTTCCATAAATGCATTCGCATATGCGGATGATTTTAGCTATGCGACCATTCGTTTCCAGGATACCAACAACCTTGAGGTGGATTTTATTCAGTCATCAACTGGTGCAGTGTTGGACCGATCTAGCATCTTCAAATCTCACAAGACACAGTTTGTCAGACAAACTTGAGATAGTATCACCAATTAAACCAAGCTATAGCAGATAGATAGCAAAGACAGAAATAGTACCAAGGACTTCACATAAGCTTCAGCTGCGAGATTATCGTGAACAATTGCCATTAAATCCTGTGACTATTGAGCAGAGCCTCGTGTCTAATAGGTGACTTGTTGATTATATGCATTCGCACCAATTCATGGTTTAGATTGTAGCTTCAAGTTCATATCCCACAGACTACAGGACAGGCAGAAATTCCATGTCGGCTGAGTGTTGAAATATACCTTACTGTTTCTCTACCCAATTATTTCTCGGGAATTAGCGCTATGCAATTAAGTAGTTAACCAGTCTGTGAGATATAGTCTTCTTTCTTTTGTTAACTTTTTTCTTCTATCATAAACAGACTCTAGATATCCCGTATGCATTATGTCCGCCATTCTCCACGGTCTCGCGATGGTATGGCTATTTCAGATGCCGCCGTACAACAACCAGAAAATACTGTCGCTGGATTTCATGCCATATCAGCGGTCGATGGCCGCAAGGTATTGCAAAAGCTAACAGCGACCCCCTAGGCCTCCCAAAAACATTATTACGTTCACAGATGATCTGAATCGTCTCGACAAAAGGCGTCAAGGCAGAATGTTGCTTTAAGACCGGCTTCTTTCCTACAAACGATTGGGAGATCCACGCCTGTAGTCGACACATATTTCCAATCCAAACCTGACATTGCGGCTTGCAATTGACTTTCGTAGCTTGGCAATCGTCTGGTGTCTCTAAGATTGAACTCAAATGAGCTATGCTCTCAGGATCTACATTTAGTGGCCCGTCGCGAGCGGAAGCTTCTTTAGCCACAGTAACGCTACTGATTCCCATCATGCAATATCAATAGCTAAGTTTAGGTCATGCGAATTGAACTTACACCTTTCCACTTTCCCAGTGGTAATTCGTCAAAGGTTCTTCTGGAATCGAGTCATTTCAAGCTATTCATCAGAAGAGGCTCCATACCTGAGGAACCAGTTTATCATCAAGTAAATACGTTCATATTTTCACTTTTTATCAACTAATGAATCCATATCCGAGGATATTTCTTCCTAGTCTAGTTTGGCAACTCAAAATGCCCACTCGGCCAATGGTGGCACACCGTGTAAGAGCTGCCGCTTTATAGTATGGAACAGATAAAGAATGCGATGGCGGAGTTTGACAGCGGATTTACTGTAGCTTGAGCCTAATTCCCCTAAAGCTCCCGATAGATTGAAAGGCAGTCGTCCACATCATAGGTTCCTACCTCATCGTGGCAGTGTAATCTACGTATCGAAGAAACTTCCATATCTTTATTTTGGGTAGATATAGCTCCAGAATCGGACACGTCTAAGCTATGAGATCATGAACAGGAAATCGTCCAAATAGTGTTGGATTTGTGACCCATCATGTGCCAAGAGTGTCAGGTACTCCGAATTTCCTCCAAAATAAATAAATTGTCAATTTAGGGTAGGAACTATACTGTCGGCCATAAAATCGCCTTTTCAACATCTTCTTTCGTCTGGTATATAAAGTAACTAATATTCGTCACGTGTTCTGCTCTTTAATGTAGGTACCAAGAAAGCCGACAAGAGTCTAGGGTTGCTGTATCAGAAAGAGGTATTATGAAATGCTCATATGCATATTTGTTCATGCAACGGATAAATGTGTTAATTGGCTTATTATACTCGTGATAATATCACGGCTACGATCAAGTAAAATTGAAAATCTTGTGCGCGTGATTCGAAGTATAGGTTGTGACTAACTCCACGTGCATTGCCAATGGCCTCGTTAAAGGCAGCGATTGGGTGATTTACTGCGATGTACAATAATATCATTGATCCATTTCTGCGCCCTCAGCTGACTACAAATGTCTAAGATCACAAAGCGAATCTGCCTCGCCGATCTTGGACATGGATGCGCACTGCCAGACTCTGGCAAGTCGTCCAATCATATTTCATTGCGCTTCAATTCCGCTCTTCCCCGCAATTTGTGCATTGATTGGCGTGAAAAGGGAGCCGGCTATGGCACAAGGCAGATCTGTGCCAAGCATATGGGAAAGGAACAAAAGACTCTTTTTCTCCTTCAATCACTTATGATGATTGTCGTCCCCGAGAATGGACTCACTACCATCCCGCCTCTTTCGGTGCGGTTCCGATGCATTGACTGGCAATAATCATGTCAATCAAGCCGCTCCAATACCTAGCACAAAAATAGGCCCCGCGTCTCAGCATCTTCAAGATGAACTTCTCGAAATGTACTGGCAGGCTGTTGAACGGGAACTCCCTCGTCTACTCCTTACATTTAATCACTGGCAATCAAATAAGGAGATGTCGGAACTTCTGCCGGACGAACGGGACCTTCATATTCACGGCTACGACACCTTTGTTGACCAGGTGTCTGACGTATCTCGTCAATTTCACAGGCGCAATAAAAGTAATCAAGAGACGAAGGGTCAAAAAGCTAAAAAGAACAAGAAAAAGGAAGAAACTCCGCCATCATACGATGAAGTGCTGCGTGATCGAGGGTGGGATATCTTCGCAGACTTGAAAAGCCAGCGCATAAAAGGCACTATACGGGCGTCACTTCGTGAGCGAGAAATACTGAATCCAGAAAGACGACGAGCACGTATGGTTCTGCAATCGGCGCAGTTCCTCGACATCGACAAAATTATCGAGCACCGAGATTTGGAAGAGCCGCAAAATCCTCCTAACGCACAGATGAAGGTGGCTTGCTACAATGACCGCCATCAGCCTGTATTTGTCCCGCAACACTGTTTGGAGTGTAAAGGAATCATTCGAGGCTGTTCATTTGTTGATACTGGCAGCGAAGGCGTTGTTATTTGTGAGGCATGTTATTGGGCGACACCTCATGGAGACGCCCGCTACATGAAGCAGCACAAACATTGTTGTCTGCCTACTGCATTGACATCAGAAATAAGCCGCAAGCTTTGTTGCTGCAGTACTGTACGGCGCCGCGATAACAACGGTCACTCTCGATCACTTTGGCCGATCGACCCATCTGCTGATGAAGGAGATCACTTGGATGGTAGCTCTGGTCGCGTTAGATGCGGTCTCTATACGGTCACTGATCTTCTCGCGGAAGCGAAGTATGCGTCTATACGATACAAGCTTGGGAAGAGTGAGAGTCTTGCTCAATTAAAAAGGAAAAATCCCACACGCGGAGAAACGCCAAAGCCAGAATATGCGTTCGATATGGCAGAACCAAATGATGTTCCCGGATATGTGCGCCCTACGGTTGCGAATCATTCGTATGATGATGTGCGCATGGCCATTCGGTTTGGACCTCTAGTGTTCGAAATTGGCACAGAAAAGTAGGTTACATCACTCCCTCCTATCGAAGTAGTTAGCTGACTGTATATGGAAGTACGATGTGTGATATTCTCATCACAAGTCGAGATCCCCCGTCGTTACAAGCGAACCGCGACCCTCGACAAGACATCACAAAGTGTCTTCTCCTCACAGGCGAGGCAGATCGGTTATTGCTATCGCAAAACAGACCTCGGTCCCCAAAGCGCTTCAAAGCATTCATGAAACAAGTTGTCGGTGGTGCCTTTTGCGGTTATTTCGAGTCTGACATTGAGAATCAGCTTATTGACGCTTTCATACACGAGAGCAACTGCTTAAGTGGCAATAATCCAACTTCTTTTGAAGGACAAGCCTTACTGGAGAAATGTACTAAACGATTGCTTCTTCGCGTAAAAGTCTACCTCACTTCCAGGGTGCAAGCATACATATCGAGTTTCACGGCCAGTCTTCTCAATCCGAATATCCAACCTGAATGGGAGCATCACGAAAACAACTGTGGGACATTCTTCGACCGAATACCTGATCGGAACTTATTCTCATCTCTGTTCGCGCCCCAAAACATTAATGACCAGCCCAGACCTCTCTATCTAATGAGCTTTGTATGTCGACTTGGCTCGGACGTTCCGACACAGGTTTCCTCCAAATATGATGTTCCGAATGGCTTTACTGAGGAATACCTCCTCAAGTCTTGGGATGGACGTTGCGACGAGTCTGATATAATCGATACACTAACTGAGTATTGGACTGATTGGGGTGGCTTTGAAGGGCCTATCTACCCATATCAAGATGCTTTCCCCTGGGATTGCACAGAAGCGTATGATCGCTACCCTGGAAAATGCGGACATTGCAATATTTCCAAGCATGTCCTCGCATTTCCATTCGATTCGTGGTCCATCGCTTCTTTACATCTTGCGCGAGGCAGGGAGTTGTATCCCCGAAGCCCTACACCAACTGACAAGTCAGTAGCCGACGGGGACCAGACTACAGGCCTTATGACAGACTCTGACTGGTTCAAAAATCGTTTAACTATTCTTCTTGGCCAGGACAGCCTCCTCGCAGCTGCGGTAGCGATGTCAAAGAGTGCTCAGTTCCGCACCTCAACGGACTGGCTACACACCCAGTTGGACCAAACAATGGACCGCCTGAAGCTGGGTGGTATCCATCGCGCACAACCTTACAGTCACCACTTCGAAAAAGGCGCGTACCATCGATATTTTGTCGCAGACTGGGCCTTGCTCGCTCGGCCGCTGCGGGTTGTGGCGTATGAGAAGCTTAGGAATCGAAGAATGATAAAGATGGACGTTGGGACGGGGAAGGCGGATGACGCTGGGGATGCAGCTGGTTGTGGTACGGGGGTCTTTGTGTGTGGTGCTGCTGGAGCTGGCTGTGCAGCAGGGAGTCCAGGTATGGCAGGGGATACTTGTGGGAGCGGCTGTGTTTCGAGCTGTTCAGGTGCTGGAGATGGTGACGGAGACGGCGGTGGTTGCGGAGGTTGTGGAGGATAACTTGGCCAGCACCACCCAACAACTAAAACTCGATTGCATTATTATAAAATTAAGCATGATGTCCTGCCCAGTGACACTCGTGACGTCCCTCATCACAGAACCACCATTTCAGCGCCCTTGGCGACAGTGTCTTCATACAATTTGCGCAATCGATACTTCTCTGCAATGACCTACTCAAATAAACCTCATCTCTCCTCTCTCTCATTTCTGTAATAATCGCATCGTCCAACTTTGCGCAGTGTCTACAAAAAGGGAGATCATCATCCTCATATTGTAGTTTCCGCAAAGCACAGCAGTTCATGTGTTGCAATTCCAGGTCCTGCATTTTCCACTTCGCGCGGAAAGGAGCACCACCGCCCGTGGCGGAAGATAGGTAGCAGTACGTGCAAACGGCGTAGCAGTGTCTGAAATGATTCACTATACGGGAGGGTTGGACGTGACTGCTATCGCTTTTGCAAACCTGACATGAAAATTAACAATTGCAGTAAGCAATCTTGAAACATTTACGTACGCTACATATGACGCGTTCGCACGCCCAGCACTCAGTCTTTTGTCCGTTCACACAAGATAACGCGCATAATGATTCGACGCGATTTTGATAAGTCGACGGATAGAATACTGACGCACGCATCAGTTTTGATGTCATTGAGAGGTTGACTAGATCATCGTAGTGAAGATGACGCGCGATTTGTTGAACGATATCGTCATCTTGTAGAATTTTTGCTAGAGCCTTCTCTTTGGAGCTTATTCTTTGCGATAGTAAGTGTTCAACTGCAAAAGAGCGTCGTTTGACTCGTCGTTTATTCTTTGGCCGTGAAACTAGTCTCGTTGCAATTACTGCAGGTAAAGTGATGTAACGAGGAAAAGCTGCAATTGGGACCAAGAGAGCATCTTGAGAGGCCAGAAGGATACTAGGCGCATGATTAGTATCCGCTATCTGATCTGAGACAGGAGGCCTTACATCACAAATATGCTCATGATTTTACCCAGTCCTCCACCAAACGTCCAATCTGGTGTCCCAGTAGAAATCGGGTGGCGACAAAATTCGACAATCGTAAAGAAGATGATTGCCAAGTCAACGCACAAGATATAAAAAGGTCCGCGACTCCGCTGAGACAGTTCCCATTGCTTGACTGATCCGTGGACACTGCACCACGTAGAGACAAACGAGCTGACAAACGGCCATAAAACAAGCCAAATACCCTATCTGAATTAATTTTTAGATGCAATTCACCGCTAAAGGGTCCTTACGAGAAATTGACGTCCCCGGTCTAGATAGCCCAAACGCCACCATGGATTGAGCACGACAAGAGGACCGTAGAGCCACAATGGAGAAAACAATCGCAATCGGCTGAACCTCACTGCTGTCTTGTTCAAGATAGATGCGATATTGAAAAGCATCAGAAATCCCCACAAGATCATAAAGATAGAGAAAAAGGCTTCGTGGAAGGTGTCCATGTTTGCATTATCGCCGCGACTTTGACAATGGCTGCTTGCTGTTGAAGGATGCAGGTTCAATTACAAGGTCAAGCTTGCATCGTAAGCGCGGAATGTCGCCGCGTGATCGGTAGGTCTGGAATGCTTAGCTCCTGACCACGTCGATGCTTCACTCTAACCGGGCGTTGGTACGATGACTTTGATTGGTCGCTTTACGCGGCTGACATGCAGGGTGCCTGAAATGTGGTGTACTTTTGTTCGGGGTATTGTGCAAGGTGATCTACTAAATTCCAGTCTGGGAGGCTAATTGTATCATGAGAATATTAGATGGTTACTAAAAGCTCTTTCCTTCTAGGTAATCAATGGGAGCGTTTTTAGATAGACGACAAGTTTTCTGTAATTGACCAGCGATTTGTAAAGATGGCGCTGGAGCACAGATACACTAAACTCTCCCTTCACAAGCAGGCCAAAGACATTGTTTCAGGCCAAGAGCGACCCGCTGATCCAAACGGCAAACCCTACGACATCGCATATAATCCTGAGGATTTTCCCACGATACCAGTTGATAGTATCTTCGACTTCAGCGATGAAATCAGACGAGAGCTGAGCGATCCGGATTTCGCTCTTCCCACTCTTGCCGAATGCGCGACACACCTTGAGTTCCTCGAAACGATTTTTGTTCTTAGACAAAATATCCTTGTGTCGCAGGATCTAGATGATGTTATGCAAACCCAGCCAGACAGGGAGGAAAAGACTGGCGTGAATGGCGATATCAAGACCTTCAAGGATGAGAAGCTTTGGGAACGTCGACAGGCGAAGTGGCCTCTGTTTGTTGAGTTTGCGACCATTCGCTTTCTTGCATGGCGAGAAGAGTTCAACAAGTCCACTAATACAGAGATCATACAAGATATCCTTCCACCTTTGGATGTCCTCATGGTCTGGCACTCCTTCCTCCTTAATCCACGACTCTTCTCCGACACGTGTTCAGAAGAGGCCCTTTTCTGTGTCGAGTTTCCTTGGGAACACATCCACAATTGTATTGACAGTAGTCAATGGAAATTTGCACTTAGTCCAACCGCAGCGGCTCATTACAAGAGCACCTCTGGATTCAAGCCAGACCTCTACGATGATATGGTATCTTGGAAAACTCTCACTTATACTACGCGTCGGGAGGTCTCTCGATTCGGCTTGAAACAGCTGCTTTCTTATCCAGACCCCCAAGAAAGCCCTTGCAAGGAATACGCAAAACTCTTCCTCGACTTTGATTCCATACTCGCGGAATCACTAAGAGATGCTGTTCTTCGCCAGGCTTCATTCGGAGAGAAGATGAATTCTTTCATGTGGATTAGAAGCCCCGCCCTGGAAGGAACCATTCGTCGCGGAATCAGTCGCTACCTTAACTTCTGCAAGCTCGCCAAGAAGTCAAAAAGTACCGTTGTGCCGACACTAGACATAGATCTCATCTGGCACACTCATCAATGCACAGCAAGGCGCTACGTTCAAGACATCGAAGCCCTGACTGGTAAGTTCGTCAATCATGACGATACTATCGAGAAATCTCAATTGGGAGATGGCTTTGAGGAAACGAGGGCTTTGTACCGTGTGCATTTTGGACAGGAATACAGGGTTTGTGGATGTTGGGACTGTCAAGCTTTGTTGACGGAGGTTGACCTGCTATTGGGGAGCGATGAAGAACCGGTAATGGACGAGCTTATCGCGAAGGTCAAAGGTGACGTCTATTATTATCGGGCTGTAGAGTGGGCGAGGAGACATAATATGAGTCTTCCAGTTCGGGGACCTTGTACCCAACAGGGTCCCGCTCAGATACTACAGCACGAGCATTTACAGACCCATTAAGCGATATCCCCGAGAAAATCACTACTTCAGATCGCATATTTCACAATCGTCTTAACTATAATACTACTATATATTATGCCTATTCCTTACTGGGCTAAGTCCCCGGGACTTTATAGATATTCAAGGCATTAAGAGTCGCCTAAAGCATTTATAAATGAGACGAGGTTCGAACTTACGACCTTCAGGAGAACCTCAGTTGCGTATAGCCCCCTTCTCGAAGGGTTTTCGTGAGGAATTCGCACACATAAGGGCTAAGCTCCAGTCTTGTTACTAATAGAGAGGCTATTATCTATCTACCTAGTTGCATAATTGGACTATTACTATAAATTAGGTATAGTTTTTATATAAACTAACGCTTTCCCTTCTTTAAGCTCATTCTCTTCTACAATCGAGCCTATGCTATGCAACGATTCAGGATGACGCCACAGCACTGAAAAGATCCGAACCCAGGCAATAGGCCTCGCGTGGAAGAGCGGTGGTGAGATCAGCTTGCTTACAGGTGCAGTCGCTTCCCAATCTTGCATCGAGGATCTTAGTCGGTCTGAAAAAGAAACCACGGTGCTCTGTAAATTCCAGTGGCCTATTTAGTTCAATCTTCTTATCTTCTGGGTCTACCCTTTCTACTAGATCTGAATCAATCCCACAGTGTGTAGTGATGTGCAGTCGAGCTTTATCCTTTATCCATAAATGATTAACGAATCTCGTCTTGTTGCGTTTGGTCGGGTTACCTTATTCCTTCACTTTCTTCTCTGTAAAGTCATAGTCGAACCCACTTCCCAAACATTGATCAAACACGAGCTACATTATGCTCTAAGTCAGACACAGTGCTAATTCCCTTGATGATATACACTTAGAAAGAAGTACCACAATTCCACTTGGCCTTCAAAATAGCATATTACATCACGATGAACCGGTCTGGGCAGACCATAGCTAATCGGTAGCAACAGAGCACTGTATCATATGGATGCTAGTGACAGAGCAGTGAGTAAGGTATAGGGGAGCAGACTTTCAGAGCATCCATACAGGCCGTGCAGCGGTCCATCCGAGCAGCTCAGGGCAGTCTGGCACTATGGTGTTTATTTTGTCACCTCAGCCGACCTAAGGCCTCCTGGAAATCCTTATCGGCCACCTTACAGTTTAACAATAAGTTAGATGATACGGGGCATGTTCTTAGGGCTCGAAAATCCACCTCCGCCGTACTACGGAGGCAGGATGAAGGCAGCCAGTTAAGTGGATTTATGTGGCACTCCAATTGACAACGAATGCGCGCTATGCGTTTATGGCTTGAACAGGTGAGACATCATGTCTACCTATGAGAGCCAGCACACACCTTAGCAATGCGCCAGGCATTGTGAAAGGGTTACGGTGCAGTCGGTTCCAGACTTCACCAGCAAGTATAAAACTTTGGACGTTGTTTCACTACCTCGAACAGACCAGTCTTTAGGTGCTTTTTGTCGACCTAACCAGATATAAAACATTTGCTATCGGGTTGACTGTGGCTTATACCGAATTGGTAGGCTATGTAAACGTCCTACGCTTCTGGGCTTTTTTAATTTCAGTAGTTAGCTGCAAATACATAGAAGACTCTTTGGTCATGCCAGATCAAATACGAATGAGAAAGCATCTAACAGCAGGAAAATATACTTATCGCCTATAGCTATCTCAAAGCGATAATATCTGAGTTGAAGTAGGCTGACTCTCAATGCCTGTATTGAGTAAGCACGAACACTACGTGTTATACAACAACCTTGGGGCAAATAGCGCTTAATAACCGGATCCTTTTATTGGTCCCGGCTTCAAAGGTTCCCTCTAAAGAGCACAGCCGAGTTTAAAAATGGCGTGACTGATAAGCAGGGCAAGTGAGATTACAAGACTGGCGCCACGCAACACATCTATATCTAAAGTATTGGCAGCATTGGCCGGAAAGGTGGCCAACCGTTATGACCCTCAGCTAGCTTGACTGCTAGGCATTCATCTTGCTAAAAGAGGGGCGGGTTTTCTGTTCCCCCACGTATATACTTCAGCCACTCCGCCGCCGATGTCTGACGACTTTTTCCCTCTATGTCGTGACGGTATGTCTAAGGTGTCAATAGCTAAGAGAGCTTATGCCCAAGGAAACAGTTTCTCTAGATTCAGAATCCTGGAACCTTCTTTTCCATTATGGCACTGGAACTAATGAGACGACATTCCAAACCCAGTTTATCATCGATAGGAGTATTGGCGACTCTACTCTCGCTATCTTTCCAACATGACCCTGTCGAGGACTTTTGTCGAAGATTCGGCCACCAAACAGCAGTAGTCGATCGAAAATTATACATTGATGGAGGTCTTGTCAATTGGAAACCGTTGGAAACAGACCATCAAAACTATACCAGTAGGCTGCCTTCATGCGAAAGTCTCTTTGTAGATGCTTAGCTAATTCCTTAGACTCATGGCTTGTTTGGCATGATCTCGACACTAACAGTAAGGATAACATGCCACAAATCTACGCCAATCTCAGCAAGAATGCCTCGATCCCTTCTGTGCACGGCGGAGCCCTATGGGCTGACGATGTTAACTACCGGTTATTCCTCTTTGGTGGCGAATTTCACAATGGCAATCCGATAACTTCAAGCCTCATGTCCTATGATATCTGGTATAATCGATGGGACGACTTTGGGCCCCCCTCAGCAGGTGTTCCACGTGTTAGTTATGGGGCTTCCACAACCGTAAAAGAGCGGGGAGAAGGGTAAGGAAAAGAACGAAACGCATTTTGTCGCTGCATGCATACTAATTTTAACTCTCCTTACCAGTTATTATTACGGAGGCTATCGCTCCAATTATTCCGTGTCTGGATGGAACGGTCCCCCACGTGCAATACCAGATTTAATTCGCTACAAGATGGACACCAATTCTTGGACCAAGCTCGCAGGGCCAGACGACATCAAACGAGCCGAAGGTGTAATGACGTTTATTCCTGCGAGTGACCGCGGTATGCTGGTTTATTTTGGAGGCCTTCAAGATCCTGGCGACAATGGAACTATGGTTCCGCAGCCTATGCAGCAAATATTCCTCTACGATATTATATCCAACAAGTGGCATATTCAAGAAGCTAATGGCACTATTCCCGAGCATCGAAGGAGATTCTGTGCTGGGGCAGTTTGGAGCAAGGATCGAAGCAGTTACAATATGTATAATTCCTTTTCCATTTTTTATCTCTGGCATAGTCCGCTCAAGCTTCTAATATTTATTTAGTTACCTTAACGCAGGCATCGGCCTTGACGGATATGGGTTTGACGATATCTATATCCTCTCCCTCCCATCTTTCGAGTGGATCAAAACCTACCCTCTCGATCGCAACGGAACCGGCGAGTATCCTTCGCACAGTCTGTCCTGTGACATCGTCAACGATGGGTCACAAATGCTCGCTATCGGAGGGACGTTCCCTGCGGACAATAGTCATTGCGACTCCGAGGAAGTCTGGGGAGTTCATAACATCGATCTTGGCAACCAAATCAAGTCAAACTTCAAGCAAGTGTGGGCTGGGTATGAGCCTACTTTGTTCGGATACAAGGTCCCCAGCTTTGTGACTAGCGTTATCGGCGGAACTAAAGACGGAGGCGCCACGAAGGTAAAGCCCGAGTCTGGATTTGTGAATCATGATCTAGGTACATTACTTGGCATGAAGGCCGCCTTCTCTACTCGTACCAGATGGAGCGATGGACGCTCTGACCCTGCAACTGCAACACTAACCAGGAATTCGGGTCCACGATCTGGCCTTTCAACAGGCGCCATTGTCGGTATTGCTGTTGGCGGTGCTATTGTCCTGTTGGCTGTCTTGGTCGGTCTGTGGCTGATCCGCAGAAGGCGAAAGGAAAGGCCCAACGTGCAGTTGATTGCAACGGCAGAACCAGTTCTTCCAGTAACCTATAGTCCACCATCGTTTAATCCGTCCTACTATAACCAGTCACCAGATAGCGGGCAGCGTAGGAGCCCATGGAGTCAAGATAATGATTGGGAGCACTCAGAGCAGAATCAAGTTTGGAGGCCGCCTTTGGTAAACTTACAGCCGAGTGAGCTTGATGGCCAAAGTTTTAATTTTCGTGAAACAAGAAGGGGGGTTTAGGCTTTAGTACTTGTTAGTAAAGTAGAGAGGAAGTCATCACATATTAACTTCGAGGAAGAAATTCTAATCGCGATTTTGCATCAAGTAAAGTCCCCAAGGTACATATTAGAACATACTCAGGCAAGAGTACCTCGTGTCATCCGAGTTGGCAGGTGACATAATGCTGAGCTTCGGGTATCTCAGCTTCCGTGGGACATTCGACAGGCGGCTTACCACAGCTGCTTTGTTGATTACCATCTCACAGTTCAATTCCGGTTTTGATCAGCAAGGCTTCGCTGCCACCTGGGCCATGACTACTTCTGTCGAGCAGTTCGGCCATTGGGACGAGGCAAAACATGAGTACCACCTGGAAAGCGTCTGGCAATCATTCTTCAACGGATTTATCTACTTGGGCCAAGCTGTTTGTGAGTTCCAGATCAGATGATAGGAGTATACAGTTTGCTAATATGGCCCCGTCCTTCTCAGGCGTGTTGGTTGGTAGCTTGGTAAGCAGAAAGTATGAAAGAAGAACGTGCACGTTTACCTTGAGCGTCTAGGCATTTGCCGCTGCCACTATTGTTACTAGTTTCCAATCACCAACCCAAGCTCTGGCCGCGCGTGTCCTTAACTGTAAATCCTTAGATAGTATAACAAAGCTGGGATAGAGAGTAACGTCTAAGATTACTTAATAGACATCTATAGTCACACGGAACTGGCGGATGTTCCTGTCTTTCTATGCGAAATCACGTCTAAGCACGCTTGAGGCTGCATTCTCGGACCTCAACAGATCAGTTTGTTCGTGAGATCATCTCGTCTTCTACTGGATAAGGCGATACTGATGCGGATTTGTGGTTGCTAGATCGGCCAGGTGGACGATGAACTGTATTGCTTGAGAAACCGGCCCTTGTTCCAGCCGCCAGTCATACAATATCCCCCTGGTTTGTTGTACGAGGTCTGGACCTTGATCATCTCCGCCACATGGTTCATTCTCAAAATAACTATCTTAATCTACCATTTCGATTTGGAATGCAGGTCAGGTAAAGACAGATGTGTTGACCAGTTCATCCTTCTAGTCACCGCGATGGCTCCTGCTAGGAAATCGAAAAACCGATTCCTTGGTCTCCTTGCAGAAGCTCCGAGCCCTCTAGTCAAATCAAAGCTGGTGTCGTGTCCATTACAGCGGTCTTCACTTTTGCATCTGCTCTATAATGGGCCAGCTAAGCACGGACAATAACTCGGTTGTAACGATGACTCGATACTTTGGAAACAGAACAAAAGGATGTATAAGATTGAAGAAACCCGGCTCTGCTATGATGTTGCTTGATATGACTTAGCTCGTCGGGAGGTGCGGACTCTTGACAGCGGTCCGCAAGATATCTTCACGCATATGCATATGAATGGATGTGGGAATCCGAGCAAAAGCTTTACAAGATACGTTACTCTGTTAACGGGCCAAACCTCGACGTGTCGCCAAGGCCCTTTCATAAACCAATCTCCTAACCCTGCAGAAGTCACCCCTACGCTAGTGGTTTTGGTAAGTTCAGTTCTACTCCTGGCTAGGAACGTGTCTTCCTTATGCAATATGGGGCAAAACATTTTAATTCTAGTAGATTTCATTTTTGTATGTCGGACTAGGCTTCTAGAGGTTTCCTCACTCTTTCGCAAATCATACCTCCTAATCCTCAGTGTTCATATTTACAGATCCAATACATACTGGTTTGTCCGCAACTATCACTTAGATAAGACCGAACCACTGGAAGTCAAGGTCCGGATGAACGGGGACAGTATGTCCAACACCAGCTGCAGATACAGCAGCGAACTTGTTTCCGTCTCCAAAGATCAGGGTGTTATAGCCTCCTTGAGGGCTGTTCATCTCATTATGGCTGAAAGAGACGCCATGAATCGTCGACCATTCCTTGATCTGCTCGACGAAGTTCTGGTGAAACACGAAGTAGTCGGCCTCGCCATGGAAGGTCTTAAATCGAGGGTACGAACCGCTGTAGCCTGGGTACATAGCACGGACCTGGTTAGCCCAATCCTGACCGGACTTGATGACCTTTCCATCCGAGCAGACACGACCAGAGCTAGTAGGGCTGGATCCAGGTGCCCCGGCCATACATCCGGCAGCGACGCCAGAGTAACAGGTAGCAGCAGCAAAGCGGTCAGGATAAGTTGCAGCAAGGACATTAGTCATCATGCATCCAGAGCTGGAACCGGTAACAAAGATCTTCTTAGGGTCGGCCTTGAATTGCTTGATAGCCCAGTCGACCATGCCAACTAGAACCTGACTATCACCCTGGCCGTTATGCGTGAGGGTCTGTTTGCTGGCAACGTCCCAGCAGTTGGAATCCTTGGGAGAGGATGGATATAGGACGACAACTCCCTTTTGATCTGCGAGAGATTTGTAGTTGGTCTGCTGGAAGTATTGTTGTCCGGTTCCACCGCACATATGCAGCTACATATCTGGTCAGCTCACAGTTTGCAGTAAGGGCGTAATTACGTTACTCACAGCGAGAATCACTGCTGGGTTGGGAGGGAGGTTGCTAGGGATGTAAGCCTGCAGTCGCAGCTGGGTGTTGTAGGTTGGTCCAAAATCGGTAATAGTCTGAAGCTGAGCCGCAACCAGGCCAGCGCCTAGAGTAAGCGTAGCCAGCAGCTTGCGTGGTGAGAAGGAGTCCAGCATGATGGATATTCTTGTTGTGGTAGCCTGTTGGTGGTCTTCTTGTTCTTTGCTGCCGGAAAGGACCAGAGTCTTATACTCCACGAAGGAACAGAGGCTTAAATGCCGAAACCGCACACTGCAGATCTTCATCCAGGATATCGGACCTAAAATCTCCGCACAAATTGGATCCCGTAAAATGAAAATGTTCCGTGTCTCCTTTGACGATTGTACAGTAGTTGGGTGCATGGACCAATAACCGGTAACCTGAAACAGACATATTGTTTAATGCAAACATGACATGGGAGTTACCGAAGCCCTACTGGGCGTTATAGCCTACATAAGGACGGATAAATAGACGGACGGAGGATTATGCACTACAATCGACGGAGAATATACCAAACGGGCTGGGTTATTGCGCCGAGCTGTTAATCCTGGAGCAGGCAATGATCACCGACGTCCCCACTGTCTCGGACCTCTTATGTCTAAGCGAGGCGGGTTTAATTTAAGGATCAGAGGCCAGGCAGGGCGCAGAGCCGGGGTCTGAAAACAGGTGGTTATAGAATAAGCATCATACGATAGATATTTGTAGCCAAACCGGCCATTTGGGTCAACTGGGAAAAAAGTAACGATCGGCCGCGGAATAACACCAGATAACCTCTAAACGTTCGCCAGATTCTTTACATCCAGCCATCAAGTCGGTGAAAAGCTCATCCCTAACACGTATGCCCTCCACCGACAAGATAAAAGGTGCTCTCCTTGATCGGCAATCAGCAAGCAGTTCCACTACAACGCAAGGGACACTTACGATATAAGATCGTAATCGCTTATATAACGCCCGTGAGAAACTCCAACAAGGGTAGCAGCAGCACGAGGGCACTTATTGACCCCTTTCGCGAACTGCTTCTGCTTATTTATGAAATGTCCAGTGATTGACAGAGCAATGCGGAAGTACGCAGGGTAAGTTGACCCAGAGTTGGATAGGACTAGTCCAGCCGAGACTCCATTCACGATGACCAATTTTTTATCAATTCGCTCCGTCAGTCGCTGTACTAACGGAGTGGTCATGAATTTGGAGTCCTGATATCGAGATCCATTGAATTTATCTGGATCATTAAGTTTTCTCATAATTGAGACGTCTGTAGAAAGAGAGTCTTTTTTCGAAGCTATGGTTCTTGCACAAAGGTTCCAACTCAGGTTAAGCAAGAAGGCCAGCATCTGACGTAGGGTGGCTTCTTGAGAGTGTCAGAAGCTCGTGCACCAACAGTGTGTTGGAGTGGCTCTGACTTGACAGCTTTTCCCTATGCCATGTTTCGCATACCGATGGTGAGGGTTCTGGCAACCTGCTTGAATCGGGACTGTCTGGTCATCAAAGCGGCGGTTGTCCGTGAACGAATTATTTGACATAGTTGTGAATGAAGAACTGCGATAGTAGAGTTTCTAACCCGGGGTGAGCTGAAGTGTTTCGTGTCAACTAACTTTTGAAGTCGATGTTGGTGATTGATTTTTGAGATGATTGAAGTGACAGACTCTTATCTCTTTGGGTGCCATGGACCTCCACTTCGTAACTCGCCCTACTCTACTTACTGTACAAAGGTACGTGCAGGGTAGGGGAAGTTCGTTGGACGACACATTTTCATTGAAACACGACATAAACTAATCCCGAATCAGACTCAAGTAAAATGATGAACTTCCAAGCAAGCCTGGGTGAGATACACATTAAATTTGAGAATTATCGCTCTCACACATTCGCAGAGATTACCGCACCAAAGTGCTTGTTTTTCCAGTCAAAAAAAGGAGCCAAGCTATGACGCCACATCTTTCAATATAAATAATGTTACTCCATCTGCAAAAACCGCCTCAGTGGCAAGTCTTCTACTATCAGAGGTACTGATCGTCCGGTTAGTTCATCAAATGATAATATCTAATTGAACGAACAGTTGCTGAAGAGGCCCAGTTCTTCGTGACAAGACCACTTTTATACATTTTTACCCCCTGCGACCTGTACCTCTAAAATTTACATGCTGACAACGATGCGGTCCACCTTGGCAATCACGCGTTGCAACTCTAGAAAGTCCAGAAACCAGTCCGCGATAACATGCTTGAATGTTGCAAATACAGTCGATAAATTTCCCAGCACTCTATTCATTCTCCACTCAGCACAAAACATCTTAAGCTTTTGGCACCAATCTATTAGTATACTATCACGACCCTTACGGTTACATCACGTGCACAACCTACACCAGCGCGAACCCCCCCTCACACTCATCCATGCACTTATGAGGCTTCCCCTGTACCTACTCAATCGATTGCAATACGGCATTATTATTTCAGAATAACAAACAGACGCAAGCTCACTAATCCAGCTTACAGAAGAATTGATAGCTGCCATTGATCTTCCTTGAGCAGAGAAATGTCGGTAGAATATGGAAATCACCAAACCGCTGCTGCATCAATTACCAAGAACTAGCGACTGATGGGGAAACCGCACCATAGCCTGAAGACAGTTCAGCGTACCGCAGGACCACCTATCAAGTCGACATCACGGCCAAAATAAATCCTTTCACATGTACACCACAAAACACCTGGAGTAAGCATCGCCAATCAAAGGAGCGAGCTCCGGCCTGCTTGGCAAAAATACCCAGAAACAAGAGCGAAGAACATTCCATTGCGAGATGATGCTTATCAGTATGCTGATGTTATGCTCTCGATTGTTTTCGTCCAAGGCATCGAACTCCATCACAACCGACGACAACGCTTTCGCCAATAGTGTTGTCTCAGACAGGGGTTCTTGTGATGAGGTTCTGGACCTGCTCCGTTACCGGCCTTTCCACAATAGCTAAATTTTTATTAAGTGTCTTGATAAATAACGTAGCCCACTGGAATACTAAAAGCTAGAGCACTATTTCTCTCTGCCTGATCGGCGTTGCGTTAAAGTCTTCTGGACAATTGACAAAATATTTGTAAGGGTATCGAGAAGTTCAGCGCGTCAGAGCCCGCACTGAAATAATCATCCATGGTTGCGAATTTGATGGGAGGTTTATCGCCAGACCTTGACTGCAATAACTGACATGAGAAGTTTGAGTTGTCGAGATGTGTGCGGGGTTCAGTCTTATGCTATTGCCTTGGATGCTGCCTAATTGTGGACTTTCAATCCTCGCGACCCAACAATGATCTGACTGAGAAGTAGAGCCTGCCTATTAATATACCTTCCAAGCAGACGACTAGACGTGGCACTGACCTTGCCATCCTTCAACTACCGTCTTGGAAGTTGCTTCTTTTGTCTCTAGCACGTCTTGAGATGACGGCATCTTTGTCCACGCCTGATCTATCGACCAGTCCAGCAAAGACTGAGTGCGCCTGGAGCAGCAGTAAGACGATAGCCTGAAGTAGCATTGGGAAGTGCTCGTGCCCAGTATTTGGATAGGAATGAAGGAATGAAATTGATAGACTAATAAAAAATAACGATAGCGATAAGGAAAGTAATGATCGACTGTCGATATATAATTGCTTAACTATAATCGCTGAATTATAGGCTCAACTCGGTGATATTTAAACCGATGAACATGTCGGCAAAACATGTGCCACGCATTACTCATAATGCAACGAGCTACCGTATGCAATAAACCGAGTCATTTCATTTGAGCTCTGACCCACTTGGCCGTGGAGGGCCAAGACTTGAATGTCGGATTGTCTTGTAAACGAGATCTTAACGAGCTTCTTAAACGAGGAACGAGGCTGGTTCTCTTAGTCTGAAGTTGAACCGAGTGGAGCTCACAGAGTTTTGCTTGACATTCTGATTTGGGCTGACGAGTTTATTTTCCCGAGGCTGTACAGTGATATAGATTGATTGAAACACAATCTCGTATATGGGGTTTTTAGAATGCGATACCGCTTGGCTCTACTAGATTTCATTTGATGACGAACTTGTAGAAGAACCCGAGTCTGCTCAGTCCGTCAAAACTTACTGACGCTTGTGGGGCTCTAGACGTACCAGTGTAACAGCCAATTAAGAGACCTTCACAAATAGTCTCGGTCTTTCGCTTAGGTTAGACCTATAAACAGCTTAAGCATAAAGAGAATCGGTCTTTTTGAGCCACGACTCAGTACGGCAGGATTTGCAGAGGCGCAGCCCAACTTTCTCAGTCTTCTCCCTCTTTTTTCGTGATTCGTCAAGAAAGTTACGGCTTCTACCGAGGTGGCCCCAGTTAGTTGGACCGTCAGTATTTATTAGCCAGCCTTCCCCGTAGCGCCAAATACGACCCGATATTCATTATTCTTATTACTTTAGTGAATGCTGATGCATTTCCGCACGGGCAATATCCTGATTAAATATTCACTCAAAACCGCCATCATTACAATATTCAACAACCAACTTGCCTCCTACCTACAAACTATCCTCGAATCATATTGGCGCTGTTCCAAACGGATTCTTTGCCATCTGCATTCTCAACAATTGTCGAAGGCTTGACCCCAGCGCTCGTACCAACGCCACCACCAGGGCCATCAAAGATCCAAGCAATCTCTTCCAGAGATGGTCCCTTGGTTTCTGGGAACATAAGATAGACTCCAACAAACTCGACCATGACCCATCCAACGAAAATGATGTAAAATTGCCAGGTGATATCCTTCAAACCAATAGGCACGACAAAAGTGGAAAGCATCATGAAACAGAACTGTACAAAGTAGAAAAACGAGAGTCCCTTGGTACGCATACGATAAGGGAGAATCTCGGGGATATACAGGCCAAGATTGCCGTTGAAGCCGAGGTTGTAGGCAGGAGAAAAGAGGTAAAGGAAAGCTACGACAGTATATGCGGCTGCTTTATTGGTGTTGTCCTTTGCAAATACAGCACTTCCCGCAGTGATGCAAATATCAATGACCCAGATGGCGGCAAGTGACCATAGGAAAAGCTTGCGGCGACCGACCTTAGCAGGCAATGTGGCGAAGTAAATGGCACTGAACCATGAGAGCATCTGGTTGGTAGCGTTGATGAGCGTCTGCTGAAGATCCGAGTTGAGGCCGACGGAGTGAAGGATTGGAGAGAGATAATAAGAGACAAAAGCATTGCCAGACATCTGCGAGCAGATGGCAGCCCAAATCATGATGAACATGCGCCTACGGTTACCAGGAGTGCTTCCCAAGTCTTTGAGGAAGGCAAATATATTGTTATGCTCAGATGCCTCTGCACTAAGCGTCTCGAGAATCTCGCTGTACTCAAACTGGACTACGGGGTCAGACGAATCGCCTTCGCCATGGTACTTGGCAAGCATCTGAAGTGCCTCCTCGTTGCGACCCTTGCTAACGAGCCATCTGGGAGACTCTGGAGCAAACCAGACAAAGAGAAGCTGAATAACCGAGGGGAGACCCTGCAAAGCGGAAGGGATACGCCAAGAAGCAGTGCTGTCAATGCGGAAGGTACCAAAGGTGCACCAGCCAGCAATAATGGATCCCACAGAGTAAAATGTGAGAAACAGAGCTGTAGCGGTACTTCGCTGAGCAGGGTGAGCAATCTCAGTGATGTAGGGAGCGCCAACCCCAGCAACAACAACACTACCTGCACCGATGATAACTCTTGATACGATGAACATGGCAATGTTCATAGCAGCGCCCTGTATAGCCGCACCAACACAGCAGAGAGCAGCGCCAGTTGCAAGACCCCATCTTCGTCCAAAGGTATCGGCCGCGGGAGAAATCAAAAAAGTGCCTAGGATTCCACCGAGGGGATAGGCAGCATTGAAAAAACCGAGCATAGCTCCCGTTGGTGTCCCGAAGTAAGTCTGCCAATGGGTGACGGACTGCAGACCGTTCATCATACTTCCATCAAAACTATAGATCGGTAGTGTCTCAGCTTGAGTCCACGAAAGAACGAATGCTAGGTGGGACGGGTGAGTGGACTTACCCTTGAGAGAAGATGGACAAAAGTGGTATCATCATGAGAAAGTTCAGAGTGCGCAGATTTGATGACTGCCACCAACGCCTGATATCAACAGGCGATGGAGGCAGAACCATGCTAGAGAGAACTTCCGAAGAAGCCATTGGAGATACGATGATTACTGTAGTTGACAAACAAAATGTTGTCACGATACCAATATCAGTGAAAGTGCAAAGAGGATAAACGACTCTGAGACGTGTAAGGATTCGATGGCGCGTAGCCACGATATACGCGCTCTCTTGGTCTCGCCACGAGCTGTACTCGGGGCCACTTTGACCGAGGCCAGCCCCTCAGACCATTCCTATGGGGCATTGGGGAAAGTCTGGGGAACGCTAGATATCTTGATGGGGTTCTGGACCATCACGTGGCATAAGAATCTTAGCAGTGGGTTGGCATTTAAGGGCCAACATGCCCCGAAGATTCCGTGCTTGAAATGCAACGTTGACGGCGAAACAAAGACCGAAGCTCCAATGGCGTCGTATGTTTGTTCCCCAGAAACAGAAAATGCGGAGAAAAACTTAACTTACTGATCTAACATTGGCGAATTATATAGATGTGAGCGGTGCAAGCAGCGTAAAGCAAAGTGCGACCGCCGATTACCGGCCTGTCAACGCTGCGAGAAAGCACAGGTTGAATGCGAATATGCCGGGAGGCGAAAGCCTGGATTTCCCGCTGGTCATCGCCAGATGCTCGAGGACAAGATTGGTAAGTCGTTTCACATTCTGCGCGCTTCTGCTCACAGCTCAGTCCACGTAAAGCCGACTGACTGGTGGTTTCTAGAAAGGCTGGAGTCCGAGCTACGTGCCATCCGCGCCACGCCGAGAACAAGCACATCAACTGATCCACAGTCCGGACAAGAAATCGTAGTTGCAGTCGCAGTCGAAGCAGCGGAAAAGACCCCCAATGACCAACAATCACCAACCACCCGCTCGATGCCTGTCGGTGAAGCTTCACCTACCTTCGAGCGTACTAGCAGAGTCATAGAACGCAGACCTCCAACAGACCTTGTTGTCTCTCTCGCCTCACTATACTTTCGTCACATCCACCCATGGTTTCCCTTCCTAGATGTCCAGCGCGTCTGCGCCGATATGGGTTCTATGGATGAGCCAGCGTTGCTCTACTACGCTCTCTTCGGCGTCACCCTTCCATACTCGTTCGACTCTCGTCTTGACCAGGCCTCAAGCGACTCTTTCTGGAAATACTCCAAGCGCAGCATATTTGTTGACGTACTAGAGGAGCCTTCACATAGCTCGCTAGAGGTTCTCACTGTACTTGTCTTGGACCTTTCCGGCATGACGCATGGACCTCAAGTCTGGGGTCCTTTGGCTGTAGCTACGAAGCTTGCCGTACGGCTAAAAAATACCGACGGCCTAGTCTTTCGCGCGTCAACAGAAGCTGAAAATAGCGAGTCTCTGAGCAAGAGTGATGACATCTTCAGGCAGCGGTTGTTCTGGGCCATCTACGCTCTTGACTGTATCATTTCCATCACCACCAGCCATCCTTCAACCTTGGGCGATGATCATGTCCACCACTTTCTGCCTGCACGACAGCAGGTCTGGCGGGAAAATCTGTCAGAGGTGGACGATGCGTCACTTACTCCCGCATCTGTCTTCAGTTATCAATTAGAGCTCCTGGATATTTCTAGAAGGGTTCACAGAGTCGCAACGAATTATACTGCTCTCTGCAACAATCAAGAGCTAGAGGCTGCCTGGCTAATCGCGTTCCACAATACGTCTACCGAACTCGCTTCCTGGATGGAGACGCTACCATCGCGACTATTTTGGCATAACCACAGTATTATCAATGATCGTGTCCCAAGCGCTATCCGGCCAACCATCTTTATGCTATATGGGTATTACTACGCATTGGACATTTACCTCAATGGCTTTCTCGCAGTACCATGCTATGCGAATCTTCAGTCTGAATCGCATCGTGAGGCACGCCGCCGATGTTTAAAGCGATGTCTTCATAGTGTGCGAGACCTATCACAGATTGTCACTAAAGTGGCTGGACAAACTGTCGATAAACTCGGCTGGCCTTTCGCCTGGTCTGTTTGGGTAGCCGCTCGCTTCTTGGTTGCACGAAGGTACTTTACGGGAGAGATTGAGCCAGAATTGATGGCAAACGTGTCACTCTTCACAACCTTTCTCAGCACTATGGGTCGCTTCTGGCAGATTAGCGCCAGCTACGCGAGAATGCTCCGTCGAGCAACATCTGATCTCGATACAGGCACTGAGTCAGGATCAGACTCGATTCTTCAGCTCATGGCTGATCTCAGAATCCCAACATCTCACGTGGAAGACCAGTTCAGGCCAGATTCTATGCTGCACGGCATGATAAGACCAGGGCAGCCCGCTTCTACATACGGTCAGCCTAACTACATGGACGTAGAAAGACTAGACACTCTTCTTCCTGTTTTCTCAGATGATCCGTGCTTTGACATGTCTTCTCCAGGCCCGGAGAATTGGTTCCGCATGCAATTGTTTGCTTCATCTGCTTATCAACAGTTCGGTGCTTCAGAACAGGAGTGAAAATATTTTGGGGTTCAGATACTCTCTCAATCGACTTGTACGATATCCTAATACGACTAAGATCTTGTCCATATAAACGTCATGTACTCGGAGCTCTATTCAACCATCTCAGGCCATCCTGGCAATTTGACATGAACAGAAATTGACTCGTCTAATCCCTTAAGACGCAATGTGACTCGTGTTTCTCCATCTAAGGAGCTCCAACCAGCTTGGGCCATAATCATCTTACCCTCTCTATAGAACGGAACTGTTGCTTCCAGAGAAGTATATAAACCTAATCGCGGAGAAAATTCTAACTCCTGCCATCCTGGCTTTGCAGGTCGTATTCCCGCGACTTCGGCCAAGAACTCGTAGATCGGAGCAGATCCCCAAGCATGACAGTCTGAGCGCTGTGAGACACCATCCTCCTCCCACGTTGTCAATCCTAAAGATAGTTGATGGCGCCATGGCTGCAAAAGACTGGAAAACAGCTCATCGTACAGAGAACCTCCCGCAACGCTGATGGCGCGTAGTGTGTAGAAAGACATGGAGACAGACGTCTTGACAAGTGGCGCTCCATCTTGAAGGCCCTCTAGAGCGCGCTTAAGCAATGATTGAGCGCTTGTACCACAAAGCGCACCGCTGAGGACTGCCCAGACCTGGTTATGCTGGCTGCGGTCAACTTTAGGATCTGAACAAGAAGCAATACTGTCGGTAAAGTATTGCCCATCGAAGCAGTGACGTTTGACCGCGTCAACGATGAGTCCAGCCCGATGAGAATACTCATCTGCAAGAGACATCCGACCTGCGCATTCCGATTGCAACCTGGCTGCCAGTTTGAGGGTATACGCATATAAGCTGTTTGTATAGGTCGAAATCCCTGATCGCTCTGCTGAGGGTGGAATACCATATGGTCGCCACTGCTCCGTCCAATCGTGAAAGTTCCAAACGCCCTTTTCATTGCCTAGACTGACAAGCTCGAGCTGACCGTCAATGTGTGCATCGAAATAACCCAACACAGCGTCAACTACCGGCAATAGAGGTCGCACAAAGGTCTTGTCAGCATGATAAAGAAAGTAATCATATAACATGCAAATCCAATATAGAGAGAAGTGAGGGATGATCTGCAATTGGGTTGAAGGTGCTCTGCTGGCGGTGAGTCCAAGGCGAGGCTGAAATGAGCTATGAAGTTGCACCATTGCTTGCCTCGCCAAACGAGCATCGGCTGAAACGTAGTAAGTAAACAGGCAAGAGCTACGTGTATCCATGGCGTATTGAAGTTGTTCGTAAAAAGGGCAGTCCTCGTAGCAATCATGCATACAATTTTGCAAGGTTCGAATACTAGTTTCAAATAGTGCCCCCAATGTTCCGTCATCTGAGGTTGTGCTGATCTTCGACAATACGTCCAAAGGATAATGCACAATGTCAATATCAATTCCACGTATAATCAAATCGGAAGATCCAGTGCTAATTTCCAGTCGTATAAAGCGAAATGTGCGCCAATGGAAAGGCATGTATACTTCCTCCGTGCCTTCGTCATCATAATAACTCAGAGCAGGGTTCCCATTCTTTCCCTGGAAGGTATAAATATCCTTGGGTCCGATCAAAAGTTTGCTTGTATCGCATCGATTTCCTTTGCGACGAAGATACGGAACCAGCACTGGATGGTCTTCATAGCTTTCTGAGTATGTGACAGTCAAGCAAGCCCCTCCAATCTCAGGTCGAGCAAAGCGGAACTGAATGAAAGCAGTAGTGTGGACAGGAGCTTCAAGATCGAGTTGATGATGTGAACAGGCGGGAAGGAGAATATTGCCATCTTCGCAAATGAGTGTCGCATTCCAGACGTCAGGGTGAATGGAGCTTTGGATGTTGTGGGTGGCCTTGAAGTGAGAAATGCGACTGCTCATTGGTGGAATGAGACGAGGTGATAATTTCCATGGGGCCGTGACACCTGTAGAGTTTTGGAAGCGGAGCAGTACCGCCGAAGTCCATACTAAAGGCGTTTCGTGTGCTGCGGAAACCATTTCGAATACGTGAAGAAAGTCATCTTCTGGCTCATCGATGCGAAGTGTCACATTGAGATCAATTGCTGTTTGCCAAAGCTCACTGCTTCGGATCTGGGGCGACCAGACTTCATCGTCAATAGACGTTGCAATCTTGACTCCGCCTGACCCGAGGCGAGGAAAGCTGGTCCCATACGAAGTACCATGAAAGAGTCTGAGGACATGGATCGCGATCTGATTCTCACCCAAATGCAGGTAAGAGCTGATATCAACCTCGTCGTAGAACCAGAGACTGGCATCGCCCTTGACTGGTCCGTATGCGACCAACTGCTTGTTCACATACAGCTTGTACCGGGTGTCAGCACTAATCTGAATTACAAGAGAAGATGGTATTTGCGAATCAGCAAAGAGACTCTTGCGGAAATGAACAAAGCGACCCGCAGTAGAAGTGGCGTTCTCCAGAAAAGCCGAATTCCACATCCACGACGTGTCAAATTGTCCAGCCGCCATCGTACACCCTGTTCTGCCTCAAGTTGTAGGTCGTGGTTGCAAAAAGAATTTCGGAAATATAAATAGTGCAAAGCCCAAAAAGCTGCATTCTTCATAAGGCAACAATAGACAGTCGTTCTTTGAGCGCAATTTCTTTATAGCAATCTTTATCAGAGATCCACAGGGGATGTACGCGCTGTTCGGGTTCTGTAAGGCCGAGAAACATTGGATATGTCGGGGAAAGCGGGTAGACATATGCCGGGCGACTTGGCCTACTGTACCAAATACCACTGGTAATGGCATCTAATACCATTTTTTGTGGCCTATGCACCTACGGATACTGTACTAAATATGGCGGTCCATAGGCGGATGGGTACCTGTCCTTCTAAGATGGAACGGGTCCCGTCCTAATTGCCATGGTAGGTCGAGCTGTCTCCGTTATCGGATTGCCGCTCGCTGCTGTGTTATTTCAAGTGGTTTTATCCGTACTTAACGTCCCATTAACCTATTATCAATATTAGTTTAACGCTAGACCTTTAATAGCTTCTCCAGTAGCTCCTTCTTAAATTAGAATAGTTGCGGATAAACCTAAGCCTACTGATAGCATGGGACAACATAGCCCGATATAGACCTCCAGCCTCCTAGGTACTCTTCAGACAGTTCTATAAAGTAGAGGTCTGGAATAACAGCTTATTAGTGTTTGCCAGTAGAATAATTAGATTCTATCTTACAGTATTCCTCTTCCTCCTCCAGCTCTATCACGATGCCCATTCTACAGTGGTCCCTGCTTAGCCTAATTGGTCCTGCCTCGCTTGTTGAGGCGGCGAACATAACCTTCCCAATTTCATCTTCCGTCCCAAAAGCTGCCATCAATATTGACCCAACTGCAATTGGAGTCTCGTGAGTTAGCCGACTTTGAAATTGAGCAATTTTGTTAATATGCTATAGATTTGAGTTTGATATGATATCGGCGTATATGCTCAATTACAGTCACCCTTGGAAGTGCTTGGACCATATAGAATCGTTTTACAACGCCAAGGTACCTATTCGTGTTGGTGGTACCACACAGGATAGATGCGGTTTTGATGGTGGCTATAATGGCTATTTCTATAAAGCCCCTGATAAAGTTCCTAATCTTTATTTTGGTCCAAAGCTATTTAACCTAATCGGTATATTCTCCATCACAATGTACTATTCAAAGCTAATACAATGTCAATAGGCAGCTACGGTGCGGAGGTAATTATGGGTAAGTACGGATCGACATCACCTTATAGGCTATTTACTAATGTTTTAATTTGAAGGGTTTAACCGTGGTGATAACAATCTTACCAACTCCTTAGAAGCTGCTGTATCCGCCAAGTCACGATTGGGCAGTCAGTTGTGGGGTATCGAGCTCGGTAATGAACCAGACTGTAAGCATGTTATACCTATTAACAATAACTGTAGCAAGGCTAATTGCATTTAGTGTATTATTCCACATGGAACAAGCCAGTTGCTGTTGCTCCCTGGAACGAATCACAAGAAGGAGCGAATCAGGCGGACTGGTTCCAAGCTCTTATCAACGTCTGGGATGACAGTGAACCTATTTTAGTCGGCGGAAATTATGCGGTGCCTATACCACTGGCCCCCAACTATCCCAACACGAACTATCTGATTGAAGATGCTTTCAACTCGAGCATTAAAGCAGCGGTCAAGATGTACTCAACTCATTCATATGCCCTTTCTCCTGAAACTGCTACTTTGAATGGCGAGATGAATCACGTCAAGACAGTCGCCGATTTGTACACCTTTGTCGATAAGATCGCAACTGCTCGCTCGGCGGGGCGACCATACGTCATCACCGAGGCAGGGTTCCACGGCCTCGAGACTTTGCAAGATGCGACGTTTGGCGCTGCTCTGCAGATCGTCGACAAGTCTCTCCGCTTCCTCTCGCTAGGGGCTCAGCGTATTTACTACCACCAAGGTGGTCTCGGGGCCAACCAGGCAGCCTTCAACTGGTGGGCTGAAACGAAAGTTGAGGCACCTTATTACGGAGGTTACTTCACAGCTCTGGCTCTGTCTGGCGGTGATAAGATTGTTGCGGACGATAATGGAGAAACGTCTTTTGCTCAGTACACCATCTACCGCAACGGCAAACCCTACAAGGCTGTCATCGTTAATACCGAATATTATTCCGGCTCCGGCTCCCGGGACTCCACAACCTTCGAATTGACAGGTCTTTCGTCTAAGACAATCAAAGCACTGCGTATGACTGCGCCCTCTAGTGAGACAAGAATTGAAAATGACCAATCTGCGGGTGACAAGCCAGTCATCGGAAGTATGTACCAAGTCTATCCCATACCTAACAGGCGATACTGATTTCATGGATCTAGGTCAGTACTTCTCGAATAAGGATTGTAAAGTCCTTGGCCGACAGAAATACGAGTCTATCGTAACTTCTCATGGTAAGGTTCTGGTCTCTCTGAAAGCGTCTGAGGCGATCATTCTCTACCTCTGATTGTAAAAATCCTTTTACTGTAACTACCTTTCTTAGTGAGATGACCTTGGGGTTGTTGCGAGTATCGGTATATGAGATTTTAGTACCCTTATTATCCATCAATGAATGTCTATCTAAGTCCTTGACGGAGCTGAGCACGTGGTTCTCACAACATGTGTAAAGGCGGTTGAATATTTAGTCGGACTCTCTTGTACACCAGAGATATTGCCCAAACAAATACGTTTATTTCCTTTCATCAGGTTATCTATGCCTCCAAAGAAATATTTCGCAAACTCCACAATTATTTACAGCATCAGCATATCCACCCATGAATTCAGCAGAACATTGGTGTAAAAACGGAGTATAATAAACCACCCGGGCGTAGGAAATAAGGACTGAAGTAAATTTAAGCACCGACTTCCGGATGGAAGACTTCGTATTACACCTCGAATAGAGTAGCGAAAATCTATTGGGACTAAAATAGGCATGACAAAATAGAGTCAAATTGGAGGAGGGTGAACTGAATAAATCTGAAGCCCAGCAAATTCTCATAGAAGTCTACAGTTATTGTAGCTACCATTGCAAGCACCGAGGACACAATCTTCTGTCACAAACCTGTCATGTTCCGTATTATGGTATTGCTGCCACTTCCATAGTCCTGTGAGTATTTGAGGTACCCTAGGAGGATGACAATTCCCACCTGATTGTTGTCCGAATCGACATTTGCTCCTTATAAGCTTACTAGTCTTGCTTCTTGATCTCGACGATACGCTGAGTGACTGTCTCTGTCTTATGAAATCGCCATGGCTTGATTTTGCGCTCAAAAAGCTCGTCGAGTTCGGCAGAGGATCGGCTATCAAGTCAAGTTAATATCATACTGGTTTTACGAAAGCTTGGCACTTACCCCGAGGTTTCAGGAATCAGGAACCAGATAGCGACCGTAAAGGGAAGTCCAACACCGGCAAAGAACCAACAGGTCTTGAGGCCCCAAGCCCACTCATTAGCATTGACCATGTACGGAACCAGAACAGACATGATGACACCAGCAACGCAGCTAGATGCAGCAGCGTAGCCCGCTGTATAGTGCCTGAGTCTTTGGGACGATATTTCGCCAATGAAGCCCCAACCAGTCGCCGCGTTGGCAACAAGACCGACATCTTTGCCTTTGGTTAGTATCCGAGATTTCGTAACAATCAATCAAGGACGAAACTCACTCCATAAGCAAGAAAAGAGGACGAGTAGCTTATTAGCAGCGTCAAACTTTGGAACTACGCCGAGGATACCAACAGCCACGTTACAGACCAAACATAATGTTGTGCCGGAACATGCCATCCAGCGGCGGCCGGTGATGTCGGCTAAAAAGACAATAACCACACTGGCACCGATGTTGATACCAGACGTGATGCATGTGACCCTGAATGGGTCGTCGATACCGGCCTGTTGGAAGAAATACGATCCGTAAGTAGCGAAAACGCCAAGACCAATGAACTGCTGAGCCACAAGGGTCCAGCAAGATATCAGTGTTCTTAGCCCATCGGTCTTCCGGAAGATAGCCCACCAGTTTACAGCCCTCTGCTCTAAGGCCAGAGCTCGCTCATGCTCGACGTTGATGACGAGCAAATTATACTGATGCTCGAGGTCAAAGTCTTCGACGCCCTTATTAATGATTCTCAGGCACTTCTTGGCTCGCTTGGGATTTCCGGTAGCAGCGCACCACGCAGGAGACTCGGGGATGATGAGATAAATGAGCAACATCAATCCTATCAGTGCCCACTGGGTATAGATGGGCGTTCGATAATTATAGGGATCGGTTTCTGACATGACCTGCAGGGCAACAGGGGCGAAGAACTGCCCAGCGGTCCACCACAGACTGTAAGACATCAGAAAAGCACCGCGAGCTCGGACAGGGGCGACTTCGGAGATATAGGTAGGGATGGTCGACTGAAGGCATCCGACTCCGATACCGCCAACGAGCTTCGCAACAAGCCAGACCCTCCACTCTGAAGCGACACATTCCAACACAACACTGAGAGAAAGAAGTAACCAATAGTAAAACATGGCAGCCTTTCTGCCAAACCTGTTAGATAAGAAGGGCAAGGTTGTCATGCCAATGATTTGGCCAACGGATCCCATGGACCCCCAGGTACTCATGATGTTGGATGCAAGTACGATGTCGCCGTCAGCATTGCGCTGCGTACCAAATTTTTCGACAAATCCTGGATTGGCAACGATGTTGCCAATCAACCTGTTCCAATTGTCAGCAAATAAGATTAACACCATGAATTAGTCCTTCGACTTGGACATTTATACCCAATCTGATAACCATCCGCAGCAGCACTCACTGCGACAAGAAGACAAATGAAAGCGTTCATCTTGAACTTCTTCACAGTCTCAAAAACGCTCAAGGTCTCATATCCAGTGGTTCCCTGCCCTCTGGCAGCCGCATCTGAGGAGAGATCCTTTTCAGCAGGCGCTTCACCCGCCACAGTCTCCTGCTGGTTGAAAGAGACAACCGACATCTTTGCGGCTGATGCCATATTCTGTGGATTGGTACGTTGGAGGGCGGAGGGATAAACTGGTCTTATCGAGTGGTTTACCAGAGTCGAAGTTCAAATTAGATGCGCCGGAGGGACTGGAGTTTAAAGAGAAGGTGGTGAGATACTTTCGTACTGATAAAGAGCTAGGAAGTACATCTACCGACTTCGCTACATACTTACTCCGCCAAACTCGCCCCAAGTGCTTTGTCATATTATGGTGCGGCCCTGTCAACCGGAAGAAGGATAGTGATGCATGGATTGCCGGGGCCGGGGTGGGAAGGATTTCCCCATGGGGCCCCACGGGGTCGCGCAGATCGCGGTTCAAGTTAGCCAGGAGTATACCCATCCTTGACCGAGTGCGGGCTTTGTTCCTCCGATAAACCAGTCCGACGTCTACGGAAAGCCGTTCGGGCTTTTCTAGTACGAAGGGCCGAGCTGGGAAAGTGACAGGGTTTACACGATGCGGGGTACACTTGTGGGCTATGTTGCGCCGCCGCCCATCAAGTAAACAACAGTGCCAAATGGCCACATAAATTTGTTCTGGACTGGTGTCGGCTTTCTGTCTTTCCTCAGCTTCGCAATATTGGATCATGGGGTCCCCTACCACAGTTTGCGACGTGCGCTTCGAGCACTACCGCCCCGGTGATTCCATAGGTATCCAAGAGGTGCGGCCACGGATCTCTTTCAGATTTAGCGATGCCCCAAAAGGGTTTGAGCAAGACTACTATGAGATTGAGCTCAGCCGAACCAGCATCGGTGGTGGCCATGAGCAACAAATAGCAAAATTTACCTCGGCTGAATCTTACCTTCTGCCCTGGCCATCCGACGTGCCCCTGTCATCCAAGGAAAGATGTGCTGTGCGAGTTCGTGCCAAGTGTGTAGGCCAAGACGTGCCCATCACCCCATGGAGTCAGGTTGTACATGTTGAAGTTGGCCTGCTGAACAAAGGAGACTGGACAGCTAAATTCATTACAGCCCCTTGGTCTGCTGAGGCTGTGAACGAGCCACAACCGGAGGATCTGTTCCGCAAGGAGTTCTCGCTCACTCACGATAATGTCTATTCAGCTAGGCTCTACATATCTGCACAAGGTGCTTATGAGGCTGAACTGAATGGTCGTAAGATTGGCGACCACTTCCTCGCCCCGGGATGGACCTCATACCATGGGCGGCTTGCATACCAGACATTCGATGTAACAGACCTCATTGATCGACAAGAGTGTTGTCTAGGCGTGCGGGTTGCTGAAGGCTGGTTCAAGGGACGACTTGGATTTGCAGGGGGACGTCGCAATATATGGGGTTCTCGAACAAGCCTGATAGCTCAACTCGAGATCCATTTCGTCAGTGGCGAACACCTCACAGTTGTCACAGATGAGACCTGGCAAACGATTCAAGGTCCAATCCGCAAGGCTGAGATCTATGACGGGGAGAAGTACGACGCCACATTCGAGGTCGATGGTTGGTCAACTTACGGCTTACAAACTGACAACTGGATATGTGCGGAGGTCCTCGCTGATACGAAAGCCTGCTTGATCGCTAGTACAGCTGAGCCTGTACGGCGGATAGAGTCTCTGAAACCAGTCCAACTTGTAGAGACACCATCTGGAAAGAAGATCCTTGATTTCGGTCAAAATCTCGTCGGCTATGTTCGTGTCAAAAGTGTCAAGGGACCTCGAGGTTCCTCAGTCATCATGTCACATGCCGAGGTGTTGGAGGACGGCGAGCTTGGAATCAGGCCGCTTAGAGTCTGTGAAGCTCAGGATATCTATACTCTCCGTGGTGGTAATTTGGCCGAAACCTTCGAACCACGCTTCACCTTCCATGGCTTTCGCTTCTGCCAAGTCGATGGGTGGCCATCCGACGATTTTAGTCTCGATAACTTTGAGGCAGTAGTCTGCCACACCGATATGGAATACAGAGGGAAGTTTTCATGTTCCAATTCACAGCTAAACAAACTGTATGAAAATATCGTCTGGGGTATGAGAGGAAACTTTCTTTCGGTCCCTACAGACTGCCCACAAAGAGATGAACGATTAGGCTGGACCGGAGATCTGGCACTCTTTGCTCCAACAGCTGCATACATCTTTGGATGCTCGGGGATTATTATCAATTGGCTACAGGATCTCTGGTATGACCAGCTTCAGCTTGGGGGCGTGCCTCCCATGGTCTCACCTAATGCCCTGCTGGGAGATACGTCTTGGAGGAAGCCTTGCGCGATCTGGCATGATGTTACTATTCTAGCTCCATGGGCCTTGTGGGAAGCTACAGGCGATTCGACAATCCTTGCTCGGCAATATGATTCCATGAAAGCCTGGATCAATGTTATTCCTCGTGATCACGGAAGGCATAGGCATTTGTGGGATCCCACTTTGTTTCAACTCGCGGTAAGTGATTGGTATGAGAGAGGCCATACTTAAGCTGACCTTGGATTCTGTGACAGGATTGGCTGGACCCCAACGCCCCTTCGGACATGCCCCAAAAGGCGACAACCGATCCTTTATTAGTAGCCAACGCATTTCTGGTACACTGTCTGGATCTTATGGGTCAGATTGCCTTGATCCTGAACAATCAAGTTGACGCTAGTCACTTCTTGCAAGAGGCAGGCGAAGCTCGAAAAGAGTTTGCTAGTAATTACATCACATCAAGTGGTCGCCTAGTCTCCGATTCACAGACAGCTTATGCTCTTGCAATCTGTTTTAATCTAGTAGCATCTGACCAGCGGTCTCATGCAGGAGCACGCCTCGCGGAGCTTATCCGTTACAACAACTTTAAAGTCGGCACCGGTTTCGCTGGCACCCCCTTTGTCTGCGAGGCACTCTACCAAACCGGCCATATTGATGTCGCATATGGGATGACACTCTGTGCCGAATGCCCCTCATGGCTATACCCTGTTACTATGGGTGCCACAACTGTCTGGGAGCGATGGGATAGTATGCTTCCAGACGGAAGTATCAACCCTGGAGAGATGACCTCTTTTAACCACTATGCATATGGGGCTATAGCGAAATTCTTAGTCACAAGACTTGCTGGGCTGCAGTGTTTGGAACCAGGATGGAAAAGGACACGGGCTGAGCCGGTCATAGAGGGCGACTTCATGGAGGCAAAGGCGGAGCACTTGAGTCCTTATGGCAAAGTCTCTGTCTCTTGGAGACTAAGCGAATGTGGCGGGGATCGCTTTCAGTTGATGATTGATGTAGTGGTACCGCCAACTACCCAGATGGAAGTTGTTCTACCTGGACTTCAAGATCCTGAGATAAAGATTGTTGAGTCAGGTGAATGGTCTTTTACAACAGTTTACAAAAGGCGATGCCATTGGCCAGTTAGTCCTCTCTCATATGATATGCCTTAATTGCAATATTATAATGCAGATTATTTAGAGTAAGGTATTCAGTAAGGATAATATGCTTCAAGCTGGTGACTTTTCGCAACGCTTGCGACGAGCTACACCTTTGCCTGGAATGCCCATACGAAATTTCGGATAACGAGAACGAGAAAACCTGGAATGACATTGCCTCTTCGTCCAATCAAGACAATTTTCCCCGAGTTCTTGAGATTCCGACTTGTCTTTCTCGACAGACGCAAAAATGGACTAAGCAGTAATGGAGGATTTATTCCACCGCCGGGAGAGGAGCCGGATACATTATAGTTGACCCTGCACAAAACTTTACATCCCCGACACGACAACGATTGAAGTGTGCGTAGTAAAGCGTCATTGACGCACGGATTGCTGTCTGAAAACACTCGATATCCGCTGCTTCCGGCTGAGCTCAACAGGGTTCACGCTTGATTAGGTATAGTGCCATTCACGCCATCGACCAGTCCCAAGCATGACCAAGATTCCAGAATCTCCTCCTGACCTATTGTACTTCTGCCCGAAAAAGATAGTGGAGATAAACTGCAAGTCTCACCAGCTGCCTCTCTTTGTTGTATCCCGGCCTTGGATCCCACAACAGCTGCTGTATACGAGTTTAGTGGAGCTGGGGCTTTTTGAAATGGTGGAAGATAAACGTTGGCATTTGTCTTCGTCATTTCTTCTATTTCCCTCACCTGCTTCTACTTCCAGCTTCCAAACAGAAGGCACACCTTGTTAATCAATTATCTGACACCCCTATCAAGTACGAAGAGCACATGAAGGTACCTATCCTAGCCTTTTCTTTTTTCTTTTTTTCTGTGATAAGCGACAAGGATAACCCGAGTACAGTTATGAATGACGACGAGCCTCCAGAGACATTATTCCTCGACATTTCCGTGCAAGATGTTCTTTACGACCCGGGAGTCCCTGCAGTTGAGCCCTGGGCCACTTTATTCATTGACGCTGTCCACGACCGAAGGTTCTGCGATGCCATATGGGCCCGTTACCATATCTTCGGAGATGTGATAGATGGCATGCTCCAGACATTGACCGTACTTGACACTATTAAAGAAGATGCGATGCGATATAAGAAGTTTGAACCTGAAGAGTATGCGGAGGCTGTAGCCTTTTATAAGGCTGCGATGAATGATGCGGATACACACCCAGAGGTCATTGAGATAATCCTGCAAGTCAACGAGCAAGATCTTAGCCGTATAGATATTCCTGAAGGCATTTAGAACGTTGCCGTTATATAATTTTCTTCTCGTGTGAGCTCGATTTAGACTACGATTATCGTGATGTTGTCAAGGTTTCTTCTCACATAGCTCAATATACCTTCACTGTATGAAAGTTGATTTCATCATGCCCAGTGGCACTAGGTTAAAGCTTCTTACGTCTTTAAAAAAGAAATGCTTTATCTGTTGTTTCTGTTGAAAAGGCCGAAGCTATTCGGCCCTTTTTTTTTAGATTTGAACAGCTGTTCTCTCCTATTCACATGTTGTTTGTGTAGACTCGAGCATATCGGCTCCTCCGTTCAAATACCTCTCATAAGTAACAGTCCATCCACCAACACGAATGTGTCACAGAATTCCACATGTCAGCCCATATGCTTACCGATATGCTTGCCACCCCAAAGAAAAACTGCCCATTTATGCAGGTCAAATGTTAATAAGAGGCACATCGATTTTCCCACAGTCCTGCTCGTAGAGTGGGGTTTCATCTGATTTCGTTTGGACCCTTGCCTCACCGTCTTTCAATCCTAATACTAACATAGCTGTTGGTAGTAAGTTTCAATACAAGTTATCCACTGAGCTATGTTGGCTGTGCCGTGATAGCCACTAATTTGGCTGTTGGTCTGATCCGACACAGAGAAGAACGCGACATAGCAGTATTAAAGGACTACGAATCCTGTCCAAGACCTTCAGCACAAATCCTCACAAACCATCTTTCTTATGCAATTGTTACTAGTCAATCTTGAACACATGGTGTTGCCATACCTCCTTCTGGGATTCTTTCTTTTCGAGTCGAGCAAATGTGACGACCTGGCTACCAGGGCAGACCCCACCGAGCCTAACGAACCCTTGTTCCTCGACATTCCCCTTACCCATGCCCTTAATAAGACTGAGGACTTAGCGTTAGTTGAACCTTGGGCCAGCAGACATGTTGCTGCCATTGATGAGAGGAGATTTGGGGATGCTTTATGGGCCCGTTATCATACTTTTGGGGAGATTATCAATGGTACTTTTGGGGATACCAATGAGACAGTACTCGGTCGTATCGAAGAAGATGCAATGGAGTATAAAGTCAATGTGCCGGAAGATTTCAGCCATGCCCTCTCTTTCTATGCAAACACAAGCAGCAACGATACACATACAGAAATACTTGATCTCTTAGCAAATGTCAACTCCAAGGACGCTACTCATCTCGAGGAGCGAGCCACATTTGGGATCAGCTGCAGTGGAGACCATCTTGCCTATCGGGACTCTTGTCTTCGTCTGATAGAGTACATGTCCACGAGTCGATCCTACATCGGTATGAGGAAAAGGGCAGTCTACTCTTACGGTAACTGCTACCTGAGGGTCGGCCCGAGCGGACCTGATATGAACTACTGGGTAGCTCACTCAGTCGCCCAGCTCATTGAAGGACACTGCACACGAGCATGCTGCAATCATCAACTCAAAACCTCAGGATGGTCGCCGAAAAACAGTAGTCATCGCAAGATTTGTCTCAGTTCGAAATCATCAGGCTGTTCCTAGCACGTCACTATGCGGTCGCGTTTGAGTGAAATGTCCAGGCGTTACGCTCCTAGACTGCTTGCGCTAGAAAGTTGAGTGAGAAGGAGTGTCAAGGCCCACGTGTACCCCTCAATTATCACCAATTCACGGTAGACCCCTCCCGCACCAACGCGACCCCTTCGAGCCCACTCCTGCATGCGAGACTTACCATGTAACTCACTCAAATTATCGTGAGCCTTATATGATAGCTGACTTCCAGAGTAGTGAGGCTTTATGTATACATACATTTATTAAGCATCAAGTAGAACCTTTAGCTCGATGATTATTAATTGAATGTCTTTACCTCAGCACGCTTTACGCGCTCGATTTAGTATTAAGTAACGTAGCAATTTGTTTCACTCACTATTACGCCCCACGTGTCTGCAATTGGACACTAGTATGGACTAGTTTGTCTGCTTGGAACCCCGAACCATCATGGCATCGTGTAACATTTTCGAGTTATGTTAAAGCGATGAGAGCCTAAGGATAATTTTGGGTTCATTTAGAGACTAAGGCGTAATAAGCGGCTGAGTATTAATTAATCACCTAGTTAGATGTAAGGTTGAGAAATCTCCTGTCACGTCCGCTTATGTGTCCCACTTGCTTATTAGACACGGTAACTAAGCGGTGAGCTTTCAAGCAATTACCTTTTTTGGGACACACGCGTATAAGACCATTAGGTTAAAAACAATAAAGTTCATGTGGTGGGTTTTGGAGAGGTTGAATAGACTCAAACGTTTGCTCCGAGTATGTCGGCTTTTTCTCTTTTGACAATACCATATCTTATCAATGTCAACTTCTAGCTGTGACATTGTGGTAAGCTTTAGTGAGCGTGTGGTGAGGCGAGTGAAGATTTTCCCCCAATAACTATATCCTGTGGATACAAAAGATTCGAGTCGAGCAGACTTGATGATGGAAATCAGTCACTTGTATCATAGGCGTAGTTGTTTTAAAAGCACAAACGATAAGATGTCGTCGTGTGTAATTGTCATGTTTCTAGCAATAGGCTATAATCGCCGGTTGTATTTTTTATATAAACCTCTCGTCAATGTAAAGCTTTTCTGCGATCAATAGGGGACTTTTCGATAATGACAGTTCTCCAACACCACCGATCCGAAAGTGGCGAGTGTTCATCCCTCCACAATACAAGAGCAGCCTCGTGTGATGTCAAGTATTGGTCTCCTGGAGTGAAACTCAGCAGTCAGGTCAAAGCCTAGATGCAAGTGGCTGGAAGATCCGGTGACTTATGCAATTGGGCGAAACACATAGATAGCCTTGGGTGGTGCACCTCGAGAGAAGTTGCGAGCCAATAAGAGACAGGCACCACGAACTCCACCCAGCACCGCTAGCATAGGCGCCATATAGCTACCAAGAAATTTTGGCGTCGGTTATTCTACAATTAAACACACGTATCAAACCATGAGATCAGGATTTGGTGATGGGCAGTGTGTGTCATTCACCCTATCGGCCATCTTTCGATTCTGATCAAACCAGTTACCTGTACCACTAGCTATATTATAAACTATAGCTTCTTCATTTTATCTACGTTAGAGAAATTATGAAACCACCCCAGTAAGGCTCATGCAACCTCGTGCAGGCTAGTCAAGCCGCGTCTGGCAACCAGTTATACGTGTTGTAATACTCGTGCGTTGCGTCTACAGTCAGTATCGATGTGATTGAAACACATGCTGTAGGGTTGCCAGTGGTAACTTGTGCGATGTTGGCTCCCGGTGATATCATAGACTGTTTGAAGATGGACATGTTGGCAGTTTTAACTTCGTCTTTTAACACCATCAAGTACAACTATATGAGACCAGATTCCAGACCTCAGAAGATCCAATCATACCCGCAGAGCATATATGACGATCTTTACATACGACCACGACGACACATATAACCCAAGTCCCTTCGACAGATATCCACTATCCCTAGGGGTAGTCTGCGACGAGATCAAAACGAAGATAAGGTTGATAATCATGCTCCCCATAATGAAAATGGACAGTATACTATTGCTCCTGCCTACAATTAACAAATCGAAATCTATCATAAATTACTCAGAGGCAGCAGTACTTTCTGCGTCAAGCACCTTGGTGACAGCCTGTAAAATAGAGACTGGTAGTTCAGGACCTGCGATTCTGAAGGCCTCTTTTGGTACGATGAGCGTGCAGTCGATTTGGGTAAAGCTCTGAATGCTTTTTGTGGTAGCCAGGACGCTTTCAACATCGTTTATGGTGCATCGAGTGAACAATCCCAGGCTACGAATCCTTGAATGCAGATTGTAGTACTGTCGGCCGGCTCCGTCGCTCTGATAGCAAAACTATAGCAAATGAGCTAATTTTGCACCTTGATATCGGTAACAACTTCTTGGGCACATTTGCCTCCGAGGTACGGTATTACAGTACTGACTCTCTCCTATATAATTGACGATCAGTCATGTCTTACAGAAGCCCCAGTCTCACAAAGTTGGAAAGCAGGATTGGGTAGCTTCCTTCCTAAAGGCCACAAAAAACAACGTTGATATAATACTACCTATCATGATGAGTAAGCTTGACATTGATGACAGCTGTCGGTAACAAACTTCCAGGCAAGCTCAACGGTTGTCATCGTGAAGTCGATCGGTACTTATGTCTAGAGGAAATAAAACGAGATGTAGTTTCATGTTTTTCCCCATGTAATATAAAGACCTTCCGGATTTTCCCAGGCATTTATCAGGAGTATCTTAGCCAAGCCAAAGCAACTCATTTTCAGCTAAACCAACCTCTCTGATCCTCACTGAGAAGGTTGTAAGAAGGAAAGGAATTGAATCGGCCTTGAGGGGCGGGGGGGCGTTTATCCGCCTCCTACGAACAAGGATTGTGGCCAGACACATTGTTCTGCCAGGCGGTGGGGTATCTTCGACGCAATCTCATCTGACAGGTCTTCTATTCACATTTTAAGATTTTCCTTATCTAACCCATTTCATTGGCTGTCGCTCACTGCACTCCACGATCATATAAGGTAATGAAGTCCAACAAGTGGTTGAGCCACTTGAAAGTATTAGTCGCAACACAAGGCCTAAGGCCTCTGATAATGTAAGGTTGAAGCTGACCAAGGTGTTTGGAGACCCTACCCTTAGAGCTTCCCTTCCACCGCTAAAATGTTGAGCGAAATGGGAAACAAGAAAGATATTGATCTCTCAACATGTATTTTTAAGTTCAAACCTCCTTGGTTGAACTCTTTGCCAGTAAGTCTTGTTGATGCAAAACGCTTCAAGGAGATACCCCCCCGATCCATATCCAGTCAATTGGTTTTGGTTCAGAAGGCAAATCTCTCCATACATGTCAACATGATACAGTTTTTACTGTGAAAAATTAATGACTAGTAAACAAGGGGGACGTGGGACAGACGTATTGGTGGCAACGAAGTTCTTGATTGCTACCTTAGTGAGGTAGAAGAATGGTCCCGTCTGCACGACAGTACAATCAGCTAGAGATTCTTCTGTATTCACCACATCTAACATTGAAGAGTTTACAAGAAAGGAACTGCAAACAGTACCAAATCACATCGCTCATACATTATCTTTTTCCCTTATTTCATTTCTAGTATTCTCTTAATCCTATTGGAAAGAATTCGAAGCGAACATACCCAAATGCCGTGCGCCATAGAGTAGACCTATGGATTTCGACTTGACCTAGGAGTGACGATTCTCAACACTAATCAGCCAAATCTAGACCTCAACTGATCGAGGAATGCTCTCAAAGGACTATGGTCGTCCAGATTCTCCTCGCAGTAGTCGCTTTCAATATGTTGGAGCAAGCCACTCATTAGACTAAACGGCGTTTCGCAAGTTGGACATTGGAAGTCGTAGCCTGGAGTGACGGAACGGTAACAAAACGCTTGATGGCAATCTCGACCTGCCTGTGTGACATAGGATCGGTCTGCAATAGAGCTACATGTTCCATTTTCCAGATGCAGGAGCATAGCGGACTCAGAGACAAAGTACCGATAGCAGCCTGCACATTCTATGGTCTTTTCAGCATGGGTAAGGTTATGCTGTGTTCTATCTGTCAGATCATGTTTATTTCACGTAGTTGAAGATCATCAAAACACACCATTTTCAGATTCTGCTTGGTTCCGAAGGACCTTTGACAGATGATACACATATTATGTTTGTCCACGTCATGCTGGGCCAAACGTTTGGCGGTCTCGAAGGACCGATTGTTGCAAGTTGTGCACATATGGTGAATGTTCTCCAGGTGGGCTCTTAACTCGCGCACTGTCTCGTAATCAGGTGGTTTGGGGCAAATGTGGCAAATGTGATGGTTTTCGGAATCTCGAGCGTGTTGATCCCTGGCATGGTGTGATCCAAAGCTTTTGTTGCATCTCAGGCAACGGACGGCTGTCGTGAGAGGCATATTGGAGCATGTAACATCTAGAGTACATCTTATATCTCCAAAACGAAAAGTCGAGAAAGGTTGTGATTCTCAATCTCTAAGGCGGGGTTATTTCAGACTCTTTGCTGGTGAGTCTCACGTGCTTGGATCTGTTGTTGGGTGGTCTGACCCAACAGCCTTGGCCCTGGGCCTGCATATTCTTAAGGTGGTCGGCCTCCAAAGCCAACATCTAGGTCAGTGCAGAAACAGACCCTGTAAAGCTTGTATTACTGTTCAATGAGCTGGTTACTGGTTCAGGGGTGGAAACACGTTTGATACAGACATATAAGAATACACTATCAAGAGGGTAACATCAGAAGATGATGATACTTTCCAATGACCCTTTTCTTAATAAAAAGCAAATGTCTACTAACGATGCCTCTAAACACGCTGGTTCATTGTGTCTATCAATTGTTGGCGGTAAACTGCGCTTATTATCCGCAAACTCATTTGTCATGACCTTGTTTATGTTCAACTTCACCACAAACCACTGATATAATCTTCTCACTGGCATGATATGACCAATTACGCATGTTGGATAACATCAATATCGTAACGAATACGGACCGTTTCAAAGTGCCGAAGCATCGTCCAGCCCCCTTTATAGCAAAGAAATCGTCCAGCTAACCTCGGCTTACTTGTCGTTCTCAAATATTAACAAACAAAGGCTTGTGAGTAAGCCATAGAAATCGATGGTAGAAAGTATATTGGTAACCCACGTAGCCTTCTGTAACGTTGTTTTGTCATGCTCAGAAGCCTGGGAATGCTGAGCTCCACAAATACCGGGCTCTTTTTGAGGTGCCCAACGTTAAGAACTATGTCGCAGCATCCAAGAGTTAGAATGGAGACTGTGCTACTTCCGTTCTTAATCGCTAAGGTACCGGGTGTACAATATCCCAGCCTCTTGATCCTCAGGACTTCTAGGTGAGACTTCAAAAGTATCTATGGACAGCAAAAGGTCCTTGAGTTTGGTGAATCCGTAAGTGCGGGGATCGAAGTCAGAATGCCACTGGACCATAATCTGACCCACGTGAGGAAGTGTAGCCCATCCTTCACCGTCTGAACAAGCTTCTACAGCCACTCGCAACCATTCAACCACTTTGGAATCAGGGACATCAGGCTGGACAGTCGAGTTACCAGTCACAGAATGGATCGGCAGCCGAATTCCTTCTGCTTGTTTGTTACTCGCAGCAACATCGATGGCATTCCCATTGCTTTCCGTTTCCTTGACTGAAGCTACGCTCGCTGCTTCGTTTTTGGAAGATCTTGCAGTAGAACGACTTGCGCTACCAGGCTCCGAGACAGATGCACCAGCGTTGGGTGGTTGATCACCGTCAATATCAGGTTTGACCGGTCCAGTGACTTTCACTAGATTCTCAACGTAGATGAACTTGTCGCAGGCCGTGACAAAAGGCTTAGGTGTCTTCTTTTCCCCACAACCGAAGACTAATAAGCCGGACTCTCTTATGCGGGAGGCTAGTCGAGTGAAGTCGCTATCGCTAGAGACAATGCAGAAGCCGTCAAGATTGTTCGAATACAGAAGGTCCATAGCATCAATGATCATAGCAGAATCTGTCGAGTTTTTGCCCACGCTATAGGCAAACTGCTGCATTGGCTGAATGGACTGTTCAAGAAGTCTAGCTTTCCACCCATTCAACAGCGTTCCAGTCCAGTCTCCATACGCACGCTTGACGAAGGTTGTGCCATATTTGGCGATCTCCGTAAGTATGGAGCCCGCCATAGCAGCACTGGCATTGTCGGCGTCTATGAGGACAGCAAACTTGCGAGGCGTCGATACAGAACTCATTTTCAATTTGTTACAAATTTTCCTCTTATCAATCGGCTTATATATCTTAGCTTGTGCATCTTTGCGCTTGAAGTAATGCTTACTCTGTGTGTAATTGTAAACGGTGCCCTACGTGTCGAGTCGCGGATGCGCCTGTTGATTTCGTTCCATCAAAAGTCTCCCATAAGGGGGGTGAGATTCCGCGTGCCTATTTATAGTTAGTAGTTGTGACTTGGATTGAATTGTGAGATCAACTGGGTATTGGGAGGCCGACCAGATTTTTCGCAAAGTATCCCGCCACTCGCTGGTAGACTAATGAAACTTTCATGACACAACTCAGCACGATACGTAATAACGATGTATTTTTGCTTTAGTCGACCTGAGTAGGTAAAAGCTTCCCAGCAGCGGGAGCTGCAGGAATGCAGGAGTATAAGTGGAAGGTTACTCATGAAAAGATGCTGCCGGAGGCCGACCGCAGCAGGAGGCCGACCGCAGCAGGAGGCCGACCGCAATAGCGCTAGCAGGACGGATATCGAACCTTTATGACGACAATGCCTTGTACTTTAAATCCCCGTGGACAAGTGAGGTCTTACAACATTTGAACCCCTTATACGTCCTAGTCGCCGCAGATATCTAGACCCGTGGGTTTTGGCTGCAGCTGGATCTTTACTACTGTTGGAGTGTATTTATAAGCATACCGATAAAAGCCTTACGAGATGTCAAAAAGCATAGGAACCAATTTTCCGAATCACATAGTTTCGGAACAATAACCGGTATCGTCTTTTCTTATGTGCCCCATATGGAATCTCTCTTAGCAGGCCACCTTTAGCCTGAACAGCGGCGGTACAAGCAGGACGATGACTGTGAACCTAATTATAACGATAACGCCTCTAGAAAGCCTCTGCACACCTGACGCCAAATCTTGAAAGCAGTTCTGCGTAACATCACCTTCCCACTACTTCCAAAACGAAATCTGGCTTTTGTGCTGCATTACTTGTAGCAACTTGCCAAAAGCACATGACGCACTCGACCGTGGAGCGGGGCCATTTATTGCGCAGGAAGTTCAACGGTCAATAGCCTAAGATCAGTTTGAAAAGGGTCATATCTGATCCACATCTTTGATTGAAGTACCATTGTAGTCGGGAGACCCTTTAATGCTGTAAATGGCTTTACTGAAGCTCTGGTACCCGCTTATCGGGATAGACTAGGTCAATTCTTACCTGGAAGGACGCGTTTCGTCATACGGTTCGTGATTGGGTCTGGCAATGGTATGGCATCCCTGATATATCTACGTTTTGCCCCTCACTAACAAGGTATGTCACAGATGTTAACAGCAAGTTTACAAGCGTCTCTGACTACACGAAAATGCTGCGAGAAGAGATGTGCTCGACATGCTACGTTAAACGGCTTGCGATGATGCAAGCTTCTCCGTATTCAATCTACGACGACTACTACGAGAGACAACTTCAGTATATTTATACCAAATGCGGCCTTAAAGGCAACACGACAGTACCAAACTCATTGATGCCTGAGCTAGAGGACAACTCTCTTGACTATGGCACGGATGAGTGGTACACGACTAGCACCGGCGAAACTTGTGACTCGATTGGATTCAAGCGCGGCGTATCATCAGCTTCTCTCTTCATTGTGAATCAATACCGCCTGCCCAACTGCAGCAGGAATTCACTGCCGCATATGGGAACATTATATGCTTCGGCCCTGAATTCGAACAGAACAATACCTCATCCAACAGCACCGATACTACCACGCCTCAGCCATTCAACCCATACACCTACGACAAAATTGTCCCTCCTACGGGTGCGAAGGTACCCCAAGGTACAACGGAACGTTGCGGCCGGTGGTATGTTGCAGGCAAGGAAGACTCGTGCGCTCATATTTGTGCTGTTTCAAGTATCGATATCGATTTGTTGTTCATGGTCAATACCGGACTGGGCACCGACGCAGCGGCATGTTCAGCGAAACTCGTGGCTGGCAACGCGTACTGCGTAGGGCCAAACCATGACTGGAAGGATCCTTATCCTCAAAGAACTTCAGTTTCTACAACATTTTACATTACAGACGGTTATGTCTGGCCTGCTGAGACAGGTGAATGAGGTTAGAGATGGAAGGCTTGGTTTGACATTGTGTCTTTCTTTCCATGACGCGTATTAGAGTCTATAGAAGAGTCACCAGAATTAGCCACACGATTATATCACGAGACTTAGAACAGGCAGCATATCCGCTTTACACATACATCGGCTGCGGAAAGCGAAATGCATAACAGACCTCTAAAACTAGGGAAGCGGTGGCCACTCCATTTCCTCAAATCCTAATGACGGCGGGTCGCCAAAGTAAAGAACTCCTGGATATTCGCGATCTTTCCTATGTGTCAACACATGGCTTCGTATCATGTTCCGCGTGAACCAATATCTCATCAAATCGTCAGCTCCACGCACACGTACATGAATCGCCTCGTCAGGACTCGCCTCCACGTCGACCATCTTGACCCAATATGAGGAGCTGTAAACATCACAGCCGTGAGGAAAGCCTTTAGGCGCAGTAGCAAGCTGAGAGAGCGTCTCGGCATCGAGCATGATGCACGCAACGTATCTTGTATTCCCAACGTCCGACCTGCCCCCTTTGGATGCAATCCAGGTCTTGAAATATTCGCGCACCGCAACGAAAGAGGCGTTTTCCAGACTCTGATCCTCCACAACGTCATTCTCATAGTGGCGTACAAATTCCTCGTTTGGGCGCGTGTCAACCTCGACAGAGACATCCTTATATCGGAAGTCCGTTTCTTTACCCTGGGTAATTCGGAACTTGAGACCCTCGACTTCGTCTTCAACCCAGTGCTGGGCGATATTGTTTATAATCTCAAGAGCATGCTCGAATTTCTGGTCCGATCCAGGGCCGTAAGCGGTGCGTATAATAGCGAAGCCCCATTTCTTAGGTTTGTGGCCGTGTGTGAGAGTTAACGTTGTGTCTAGTCGGTGGATAACGCTACGCTTGCATCGAGGATCTCCTTCAAAGCGAGCTATTCGGAAGACGTCATCATAGATCCAGGAAGGATCGTCCTCCTCATCGATCACTGGTTGGGCCATGGTATATGGAAGTATTAGATATTGATATTTCCACAATGGTTAAAAAAAGAGGACAAGGACAAGTTAAGAAAACGCCAATAGACTAGGCCAGTATGTATCCACTCCTGATTAGGTAAGGGTATAATTCGGTTAAGAGATCTAGCTGGCTAAAGCGTTATTAATTAGCTGAGGTTACTTTAATATTAATTACCCTACAACTGGCTAGCCC